>PVKN010026067.1:0-13932 GCA_004027915.1 Capromys pilorides
AACACAATTTCATCTTACATGTTTTCTGTATAATAAGTTTCAGTTTATAGCAGCTTTTGTGACAATTTTCAAAGATTTCAATGTATATTGCTTTATGAATCTTTTTATGTCTACATATTAGATTACAACAAATATCAATACCCAATTTTAGTTTAGAAAAATATGAAACGAAAGATTTATGATGTGCCTTCCAGAGCGTGCCAAGAGAATTCACATAATTCCTCACTTTTCTGGACGAAGTACAGAGAATGCTATAAAATGAAGTACTGGAGGCTAAATTTGCTAAATATTCCATAAGGCACGAAAAGAACGCTTACACACTCCCATTCCAGGAAGCTGCATTAACTAATACCTAACAAATATTTTTCCATGGGTGAGCTGGAACAGTTCAAGTCCAAAGAAGACACACGGCCATACCTTGGAATGTTGGCTCTCGGGGAGTGCCCTGCTGGAAAGACAAGAGGCCACACTGTGTCACCACTCAGGTGAGCCTCAAAGGCAAAGAGGAGCATCCTCCAGGGAAAAGCGCCAGCAATGCGCACCGTAACGTAGCATATTAAACTACAGGAAATTGCTGTAACTATTTCAACTCTAAGTAGCTAATGAATTTGTCATGAGATGCCAAACCATTTTTCTTGTGGAATACCAATACCAGGTTTGGAAACACTGCAGGACAGAACTTTTCTTTTCTGTCAGTTTGAGACAAGGTGTTGCTATGCAGTTCAGGTTGGCCTTGAGCTCACTTTGTAGCCCAGGCTGGTCTTGAGCTCGTGGCATTTCTCCCGCCTCAGCCTCCCAAGTGCTTGGATTACAGGTGCGCACTACCATGCCTGGCTCAAAACTTTGGAAAGCACTACCAAGAGTAATCTTTGAAGCAAAACAAAAATAAAAGAAGGTATATATGTGTGTGTTTGTGTTTGTGTGTGTGTGTGTGTGTGTGTGTGTGTGTATATATATATATATATGTATATATATATATATATATGTATATATATATATATATATGTTATTCTCTATACTACTAAACCCAAACGAACAATTTAACATCAGCCTTTTAATAGGTATGAAAAAATGACACTTCAATTTGGTAAGTAGGTGAAAAGTCACTATGCACTGAGATTGGGAGTGATGGTGCACGCCTGTAAGCCCAGCGCTGGGGAGGCTGAAAACAGGAGGATCACAAGGTATTCAAGCTGCACAGTGAGACCCTGTACCAAATACATACGTACAAAAGTACAAAGATCTATCAATCTATGTTCCATTTCTAGAAGCTGCTGGCTAGTTCCATAGCAGAACAAATTTCAAAGTATCATCATTAGACTGTTAGATTTATATAAACTTATATTTTGTGAATGTATAATATGCTCTAGTATATAAAATAGAACTTGGTTTAAGAAATTATTATAAGGCCCTGTAATGACATATATAATAGTTCATAAATAATGCATAACTTTAAAAATAAGCATATAAAGATACAAATAAGACAGCACTTTATTAGATTGTATGTTATTTTCCTAACTTTTAAACCCAGAAACAATATTTTCTTTAAAAATTTAAAGGTTTAGGTTTACCTTTTATATAGTACTTCAAGAAAATAAAAGCAAATTAATTAATTAATTAATTAATTAATTTATGGTGGTACCAGGGATCGCACTCAGGACCTCGCACTTGCCAGGCAAGCACTTATTCCACTGAGCTATCTCCTCAGCCGCGCAAGCAAAATTTTGTAAAGAAAGATTATATGTTAAACTGAAAATAACGGCAGTTGCGTTTTCCTTGTTAAGAAAACAGAGCAACACACTGGGCCACAGGGATTTGTCCAGTTTCCTGAAACCCTGGCCCAGGAGGCTTGGCTCGAGAGGCACACAGGGCGCGAAGCCTCCGTTTCTTAGGTCGTTACTACTCTGGTCGTCTTCCTGACAGTTTCAATTGATTAAAACAGGTACCATTTCTCCACAAAAATATATTTTACAGTCGCCAACTGTCAGAGTAACAAGACCTGAAGCTCCGTGGCACTCTCACGGAGAGAACCCTTCTCGGCTTTACCACTCCATGTCCTGGCCCAAGTCAGGTCATCGCTTTGAACTTCGATTTTTCCTTATCCATACACATGGAGAGAAATCTGTCCTGCTTGGCTCTAGGAATTTCTTAAAGAGTCCAAAAATAGCATATAACAAATGTTCTATGATCCAGAAAGTGTTAAACAAATGGACTCATTGATAGGAAAATAATAGAGTGAAATATATATATATATATATATATATATATATATATATATATATATATATATATATATATATAAAATCAGGGCATCTGGAACTCTTTGGTTTTAAGAATTTTGATATAAAGGAAAAAAAGTGAGCAATATTTTAAAAGGTAACTTAACTTCCAAAAAGCACCCAAACTGAGTAAAAAGGCAAGGCAAGCATTTTTCTTCCACTGGGACAAATAGCAGAAGAATACTATATAAAATGATCTGTTCTCCTGTGACACTATGATAACTTCAAAACAATACCAAGACTGATCATTTCTTCTCCACTCTGTTATTTAGGAAAAGTCCCAATTAAAGTGTTCGATTACAATTTTCACTATCTACTTGAAGCCCACTTTCCCCATTTAACAGCATTTCTAATAAGATATAGGAAGTATCTAAAGTAAACATGGGCAATATCTTTCAGTATCAATTTGCAGATACACACACACACTCTTCACTTACAAGTACTAGGAATATTTGCCTCAATTCTAATTGAGACCTCACTCTGATGATAGAAACAAGGAACGGAACAGGTGATGTAAAATGTGAGGTTGTGACTGAAGTAGCTTAAGCAAGGTGGCTTTCTTA
This sequence comes from Capromys pilorides, assembly GCA_004027915.1. Taxonomy (NCBI): domain Eukaryota; kingdom Metazoa; phylum Chordata; class Mammalia; order Rodentia; family Capromyidae; genus Capromys; species Capromys pilorides. Next base: position 2,843 of record PVKN010026067.1, read on the forward strand.
GCGAGCTGAGATAAGGGTAGAAAACATCTGATGGGCAGGACAGTGGGTTGGCATTCCGCCACTTTCTACACGAGCTAATTTTGGTTACTGCTGTTTGTTTCATATGTTTTTTATTCTCTCTTGGGAAGTCAAAGCCTTTTCACTTGCCTGCAAATTTTACTGTAGCTCTGAACTATTTTACAAAGTGATAAGAGCTCACCAGAGACTTTCATCAGGCCAGTAGCTAAACCAAAAATTATATGCATATATTTAGTCAACATGCGTGAAATGAACAATTTTATGTGTAGTGCAAATAAGTACACTATAGCTACCTATCCCTAAAAAAGGGATCTAGAGGAACATTTTGAATGGTCTCACAGCTTGGGGACATGTGTCTGATAAGCACAAAGTCCTGAGTTTGATTCCTGATACCTCTCTCCAAAAAAAAAACGCCTACAGTACGTTGGGAAACTGTACATGTCAGTTTCTTTAGTTGACTGTGTCCACTTACGCATCTGCGCACTTCACTTCTCAGATATCCTAAGAGTTACGTTTCCTTCCATCACTTTCCTACTTCATTTTACAAAGTTAGGACAGAAACATCTAGCTTGCCTCACGTTTCATCTTGTCAGTTCCACCAGCACTGTCCCAAAGAAGCACACAGACTGGATTCCGTGACACAAGCAAACTCTGAGGGCAACTACACAGTTAAATAGGAGTTAAGCCATAATTAAGGTTCAACAGTATGACACTAAGTAGAAAAAAAAAAAAAAAAAAGATCATCAGCTACCTGAAAGGCCTAACTCATAAAGTGTTTCTAAGTATATCCTGTCACCAAAAACATTTGGGTTAGCGGTGAGAAAAGAAATGCCCCAGGAGGTGACGTTAGTGGCCTAACTTGAGCCTCCAGAGCTCAGGGAGACGGAGCCAAGAGCTCGGATGAGGGGCAGTGGAAATGTGGGAAACAGACCACTTAGCGCTGCACTGGGCTCGCTTTACTGAGCGTGCTGTGAAACAGTCTGTAATGGCCAAGCCTCCCTCTACAACCTGCAAGTTGATATGATAAATCTAATAAAAGAAACTCTCTTCAGTGTTCGTTTGTTGAGAGAGGGTCACATGATGTAGATTAGGCTGGCCACAATGTAGCCTAGGCTAGCTTCAAACTCAGCAATCCTCCCGCCTCAGCCTCAAGAACACTGGGGTTACAGGTGTGTACCACCACGCCCGACTCTCTTTGGTTTGAAAAGATACAATATTTTCCATGTCAGCTCAATCTTTACTGAACTGTTCACTACATAGTAAACTTAATGAAAAAAAAATTCAATCTTACAGTCCCAGAAGGTAGCCACAGTAAAGAACGAAGGAGGAGGAAAGAGACCCTTCTTGTTTTGTCACTGGTGGTTCCCAAAATAAAGTCGTGATGTAACAGAAATCAGAGAGAAGAAGTAGAATCAACAAAACAAGTTACTATAGAAAGACAACCTACGGATGGGAAATATATTTGAGAATCATATGATTAAAAGAATCACTCAGTATATTATAAAAGTATATGTAGACAATATCAAAATATACATTATTGGACATTCTCTTTTACTTTTATAATTTATGAACTTTATATTCATGGTTCTTCAGTTTGCCTTACTGTTTTTAACAGATGTTTGTCAACTGCTATGCTATTTCCTGTTGTGAGGAAATTGACGGTTAACAAACAGGACTTCTCCTATGCTTTGCCAATTACGCTGTGCTCAGATCTTGCTAACACTTCACACTACATTTACTCTCCGACTTTGAAGCAATTTATTCACAGGAATGCAATTCTGCATACATTTCAACTTGACCTATCTGACCAAATCTGGTTTTGTTGCTACAAAACCAATACCAAATATACATGTAAAAAGAGAAGTACATTAATGCAAATAAACTAATACCTAAATATATGGCGCTTCTTTCAGGTTTCGACAGGAACACCATCAAACACACACATGCACACACACACGCATGTGCGCAGTCATGCACGTATACACACACACACCATACAAAAAGCCAGGAACTTGGAATTGAAACTATGAGCTTTAGATAAGTATTTCTCTACAAATACACTGAGAATGATGAACTAAACATGACTATTGTGGACAGATAGCAGTGGCACTTGATACACTTCAAGAATATCTGCTATGATAAAAAGAACAGTGAATATTCCACAGCAGGTCTATTTTATACCAAATAAAGCACCAACATGAGAAACTGGAAAATTTTAAATATCAAACGATGGTACCCTTCTGGTGAATCAAACATATCATAGAGAAATAGCCACAGAATTGCAAATCTCTGATTATTCCCATTTCTTTTTAACTGACAACCTCAAAAGCTCTTTCTGAAAATTCTAAGTCTTGCACGCATTAACGAACAGACTGCGTCTAAGACGTCCCCACCGCCATCACCATTGTCTCTCACCTGGATTACTCACTTTTTTTTTAATGTATGCAGTACAGGGTCTTTAGGGTCTCATTACACAGATCCTACTCTTAGTGATCCTCTTGTTTTCAGTCTCCTAAGCACTGGGATTACAGGCGCACACCGCCACGCTCAGTCTTAGTTGCGGTCTCAGCGTGCCCCAGGGGCGGGGCTCGCATGGCACTCTGGGGATTGAACCCCTGCCGTGACGCTCTGCTTAAGCTGGCGCTTTAGTCCACTGAGCTATCTGGCCAGCCCTGGATAACTCATTACTTGAAGCCACTTCTCACCTGTTGTCCTTTCCAACTATCCATCAGGTACTTAAAAGCAAACAAATATCCTGTGCTTCAAACTTCAATAATTTCCTACTTCAGAACAGAAATACTCCCGAGCCTGTATGTGCTGATCTGTCTCCCACCCCCCACCCCCCAGCCCAATCCCCTGCCTCGCCCCCTTCCTACTAGAGCCGCACCTCTGCAGTATGCAGCAAGCTCTCCTGCCTCCTGGCTTGTGCAGCACTGGTTTTTCAACCTCACTCACTTTCCTCCATCTCTTGCCTAAATAACTGCGATGCATCTTTCCAGTTTCCACTTAAAACCTTACTCCCTTGGACAGCCCTCCCTAACTCCCCAAATTAAACTCGATTTTTGCTATTCTCAAACATGGCACCTCTTTCTGCCCTTCCTATCACTTGTTTACTGTATGTAAGTACACAGGTATGTATGCAATGTGTGTGCACATGTGTATCTTATGTCAAATGCCTGGCTCCTCCATTAGGCCGTAAGATGAACGAAAACACAGCCTATGTCTGCTTTAGTCACCACTACACAGACAACGCTTCGCACAGCATGTGGGACATAACGGACATTCAAAGGTATTTTATAAATTAACTGCTTAGTCCTATTCATTAGTAATCCCCTATTCCCAGATCCCAGAAGCCACTACTGTAGGTGGTAATGTGAACATACTTTAATATGTTTTCCTACAATGGATTTTTACATTTGAATCAAACCTAATGCAATATAAAAGTTTTGTTTGCTTGTAGGTCTACCTTTGTTTTTAGTCTCAGAGATGAAACCATGGGCTTTGCACTGAGCTACATCTCTAGTCCTCTTTAAATCTTTCTTTTGATACAGGGTCTTGCTAATCCACTTGGTTGTCCAGGCTGGGCACAAATTTGTGATCCGCCTCCCGCAGCCTCCCAGAGTACTGGGACTGCAGAGATAGGACACCATACCCGGCTACAAAATAGTTTAAGATGGAAATTAAATAAAAGTAGCAGAAAGTTCTTAGAAATAATTAAAATATAGTAAAAAATGGTTGACAAGTTGACCATAAAAGGTGAATGCTACACAGAAGAGAGACTATTCTAATGTCAGCCTTCAACTGTCAACAGTCGCTTCCCGAGCATCTATCCTGAGCCAGGCCCCGCTCCACACATCAGAGGTGGCTCGCTGGTTTAAAGGTAGACATTCTGACAATGTTTTAAATACAGTCGTCAAGGAAGATTTCAATATGTTAACTATAAAGTAGTTACTTTTACTATATTAAAATTTAAAGTTTACTTATGAGTACAAAAACAACTGCTTTGCCATTTCTATAAAGATATTAAAGTTTTACATGTGAACTAGGCCTTATAAAGTCAGGATCCACATCATGACATTCTGGTCAATGTCAGACCACCTCCTTGACAGTGGTCCTCTTAGACTGCGTCGCCTAGTGACTGCAGCCATCTCCATTCGTGTAACTGCGCTCTGGGATGTTTCGACAGTGACAACACTGCTAGCGACGTTCTTCTCGGAACGCATTCCCATCCCGCTGTGAAGCCGCACGCGGCCGTAGGCAGCAGGCACATCTGAGCCGGGGGAACGCCGCCCGTCTGGCTCTGCCTTCCATCCACTGTCGCCATCCGCCAAGTCTGCAGCGTAGTTTTCAGCAAGGCGACAGTGTCAAGCTCATTCATGTTGCTCCCTCAATGAGCAGAAGACACCGTTGATCTCATTTTATTTCAACGTTTGCATTAAAAAACTTATTTATTTATTTATTTATTTATTTATTTATTTGGTCCTTTTGAGACAGGGTCTCGCTATGCAGTTCAGGCTGACTTTGAGCTCACTTTTGTAGCCTAGGCTGGTCTCAAACTTGCACCAATCCTCCTGCCTCAGCCTCCTAAGTGCGGGCATTACAGACATCTGTGACCACGCCTGGCTAAAAAGCTTTTTTAAATTAATTTTTACGTTATATTATTTTTCATGCATTTGGTATGGGGTCTCACAAGCAGCTTGGACTCGTGGTGCTCCTCCTGTTTTTAGCCTCCCCAGGGCTGGGATTACAGGTGTGCAGCACCACCCTTGGACTCTGTGGCTGGCACAGCACGCGGTGCCAGGGATCAAACCTGTGTCCCTGTGCCTGCCTAAGCAGGTGCTTAGTCAGCTGAGCTATCTTGCTGGCCTAGATTTCACATTCTTTAAGTTACTACACACAAAAAAATATATATGCTCAGCTTTAAGAAAACCAATTTAGCAAAAACGTGTAAATAAAAAATAACTTTGTGAAGCATAAAAATGTTCTCAATTAAATTATATTGTAATTTAATTATACAATTCTCAATATATATGCTAACATAGTACAACTAGTACTGTGTCTCCAAAATAAATAACGAATAAACCATCCTAGGCTAATGAAGGAAATTACGCTAAGCGTTTCCTACCAATTTAGGTGTTCTCCCACACTGTGGTATTAGCTGGCTTTTGCCAGGTTTTAGATCCCCCAGAATGACCCAGCATTACTTGTGCTAGAGATTCAATGCTGCACAGACAAGCTGGCATTTCGGACCTGGCAGTACACTTGCTTTCTGCCAGAGACAAGCCGATATGCCGCTGTCGCCCGGGCACTACCTTGTGCCCACCGCTGGGCTGTATATTTCACCTAAGTGAACACAGCTAAACATCTCAACAACCCCGCCGAGAGCACATCAGCACCCTCATTTCACAGCTGAGGAAAATGGAGCCCAGAAAAGCTAATTAACTAATCAAAGTCCCGGCTGGTACACAGTAATACAGCGTTTCAGATTTAGGCATCTGACTTAGTAAGCAGTGTGGTTTCCCCTTAAGGACATGCAAATACATAAAATTTAAGCACAACGTTTTTCCTTCCAAAAGAGGACGCTGTTCTCGCTGTATCCCAAGGCAAGGAGAAACAGTTGCCACACACACAGCCTGGAGCAAGGCAGCCATGGAGGCTGGAGAACCTGCAGGGTCTTCTGGGAAGCCAGGGGCCCACAGGCTCTGGTGACTCAGCTCACTTTCGACATTGTGCCCGCTGAAAGCCAGGCTGTGGGCAGGGGTGGGGGTGCGGGGCTGGGCATGGATCACTGATAACCGATGACTCTCGGGGAGAGGCCGCAGACACTCTCACCTCAGCACACTGACCAAGGAGCCCCTTGCCTCTGTTACTACAGATGAGGACATCAAATAACTTCAGGATTCACAGAGTTGTTGGAAGATTTTTGGAAGAAACCTGTATAGAAATTTGACGAGACAAAGAAAAGCATTTGGTGAATAAAATCAGGGAGGTCTATATTGATAATTTGCAGAGCACACTGGAATAAAGTGAGTGATGCCAACTGAATCTTTCAAAACAAATGAGCAAATGTTAGTTAGCTCAATAAGTAAAACCCTTTCCTCTAAAAACAAAAGCAGAAACGCAGTAGGTAAGGAGGCACTGAACACATTTCTGCCAACCTGAACCACCAGTGGTGCACGCATGATTATCCCACCAGACAGCTTGCACCACTGTTGGCACTAGTGGGACAGTCATGTGTGGGGCAGTCATGTGGGGGACAGCATGCATGTGCCACCAGTGGTTCAGGATGCCTGGCAGTAAGATATAGACTCCAAGGCACAAAGAATATGTGAAGTCCAACTTCATCAAATGAAGAAGTGGGAAAGTGAGCCATGACCCGAGATACATGGCTTAGGACAAGAGCTGTGACTGAGGAGAACAAATATGATATCAATTTCAAAGTACAGCTGTCCAAAGCCAAGGGGCTCAGGCTCAGCAAAAGGATCTTAGCAGCAGACACCTCCAAAGACCAAGCTTCTGAAACTTCCAACCCAAACCAGTCATCAAGAGAGATTATGTTAAAGACACCAGGAAAGACGTTAACATTCTGAATACACCTCTTCATCCAGCCAAAGGGCAGAGAGCTCTTTCTACAAAGTGAAACATTTCCTCTTTTCAAAACACGTAAACATTTCATTAAATAAAACAATTCTGCACTTGTGGGCAGAAAACACAAGTGACACGCCCAGTGAGGACACAAACTTTTGAGAACACAATTCCTATGGTAAAAACTCTATGGAGGATAATTCAGAGGTATTTACAAGTCCTCTGAATTAGGAAAGCAGCCTTTGGGGAACCATTGGATTAACAAAACTAAAGCTGCCTTTACAGCACCACACGCTGTGCCAGGCCGACCGCCAGGGCTTGCTGAGGTAGGACTGGGACTGGGTGGCGCGCAGCACCTGTAATCCCAGTGCTTGGGAGGCTGAAGACAGGAGGATCACTAAGAGTCCAATCTGTGTAGTGAGACGCTGTAGACACTGTACTAAATACATCAAAAAAAAAAAAAAAAAAAAAAAAAAAAAAAAAAAAAAAAAAAAAAAAAAAGAAAACACCTGCCTTTATAGGAATTAATCACAAAATGACTGTATTTGGCGTGATGATGTGAGTTTCTCCTCTGACTCACCAAGAAATGTGTATAACATACAATGGAATACAATTAAAAATTCCTAGAAGTCTTCAGTATATGTGTTTGTACATATTATACTTTCAAAAGTTATCTTGAAATGGCACTACTTTCCTTTTAATCTGATCCTATGATAAGTTATTTCTAGCTGTAATAATAGCCATGTCACCAAGAGTTACCAGCGTCAACCTTTCTCTTTAACTGACTTGTACCAATATTCCCTTAAGACATAATCAGCCCACTTAGACAAATCATTGTCTATCAAATAGTAATTTATTTGACATGTTCCTTGAAGGTTTTCTTTTTTAAACCGTTAGTTTGGGGAGACCTAAATGTTTCATGACTGAATCATCTAAAGTAACACTGTGTTCACAGTACGGTTTTTAGGCACACATTTATTGTAGGAAAAACATTTTTTAATTTTATACTTATTCTATAAGACTACAAGTCAAATTGAATAAAAATGTGCTGTGTTATTGATAGTACTAGGTCTTGGATCTTTCATAAACACCGTGGGAAACTGCAAAGCATTTAAGTTAATACACACAGGGTTTAAAACATTGATGTGCAGGGGCTGGGGAGACAGCTCAGTAAAATAAGTGCCAGCCTGGCAAGCGCCAGGGCCTGAGTTCAATCCCCAGTTCCACACACACATACACACACACACACACACACACAAATGCTGCGTATAATTAGCTGATATAAATACAATTAGCTGATATATTTTGTTTTAAATACTACACAACATGACACAAGGTAGTTAATGTAAATTACAGGTAATTATTCCCATTTTAAGGAAAGAAGAAAAAACAAAGGGAACATAAAAGTCTTTAGGCCTACTCATTCTTTTTAACAATATCCTTCGTGATTTTTTTAAAGAAAAAAATATACACTCATTTCAAAATAGTATCTTTACAAGCTGAAGCTGTTTACACGCTTTTTAATAAATCTCGGGGAGGGGGACGGCTTTTTTGTACCAGAAATTGAACTTAGATCCTTGCACTGCTTTTTATAAACCTTGCTTCCACTTCTCTTGGTGTAGTAGACAACATTCTTTCTCTTTCAACTGGTACCTAAAAATTGCAACTACTCTTCGAATACCATCTGATGTTTCAATACATGTGCATGTTGCATAATATTCACGTCAGCGTAAATACACCTATCTGTCCAAACATTTATCTCGGTTAAAATATTTAAAATAATTTCTCCCAGGTTTAAAAAACAAACCAACAAACACTGCATTACCACAATCTCCAGCCACGCTATGGTGAAAGAGGTCACCAGAACTTCTGGCTCCTAGCTAACTGTAACCTGGCCTACACTAGGTCACCTGTCCCCGTTCTTCCCTCCTCCCTGCTCTGCCCAGCCTCGGGAAGCCACCAGCCCACGCTAAATTCTTCTTGAACATTGAAGATAAAACTGCAAGTCTATCATAACATTTACATGCTTTTCCATGTAGTAGAGAATAGTGAATACTTCAAATTTATTTATACTTAAATGAATATAGGAAAACCATATAACCAAAACTCTGAAAGTAAAAACACTGAAGTACAGCTTAATTAAATGAAAATGATAATTTCAAAACTATAAGCTTCCTACATTTGTAAGTTTCTTAAATGCTCAAATTTAAAAGCCAAATTAAATAAAAAATTACATAATAATGAAGATCAGTTCTACCCCCAAGTTACAGAAACCAGAGAATTTCTTGGAACTATGAGACTCAAAATTCACACTAGGATAAACCAATAGTTTATGTGATCACACATGCCCCTAAATCATACCATAGGGGATTCAAAGTTCTGAAATTGCATGAGCTCACAAAGTCGCTCCAAGAACATAAAACTAGGAATAAAAATTCAAAAGAAATTCTTTTCTTTCTTTTTTTGCGGAACTGGGGATTGAACTCAGGCCCAGGCGCTTGCCAGGCAAGTGCTTATCCTACTGAGCTATCACCCCAGCCCCTCAAAAGAAATTCAGGAGCTGGGTGTGGTGGCACAAACCTGCAATTGGGAGGCTGAAGCAGGAGGATTGCTGAGAATGCAAGGCTAGCCTGGGCTACAAAGTAAATTCAAGTCAAGCCTGAACTACACAGCAAAAGCCTATCTGAAAAAAAAAAAAAAAAAAAAAGTGCTTTAGCCTAGCCTACAGATCAACAGTGGTTTTTAAAATACTTTTACTAATAATAAGAATGATCAATTTTTTTTTTAAAAAAAGGTACAAAATAATCTGTATTTTGGAATTACAGTAGTGCCCTGGTTAACAAATTTTATTCTTTCTAGGATTCTGGTTGCAAATCAAATTGGACAAAAATTGAATTAAATTCAATGGTTAGGTTCAATGTTGACCTTACAAGGAAATTGGGTTCTTTTCCAATTTGTGATGAAAATCATGGAAAAACTGAATTGTGAACTGAAGTATCATAGTACAATATATATTGCTAATTCTTAATTTATAACAACGAATTTTAAAAGATGAAATACTTTAAAAATGAAAGAAAATTAAATTCAGAATTATCTGCAAGAATCAGGTATTCTTATTTTCCTCCCTAAAGAGATACTTATATTGTGTGTGATGCCCATTTATAATTACCTTTATAAATGAGTGGGAAATCTGTGTTGGGGCGGGCAATCAGGCTCAGGATGGCTTCCAGCTACGCAAACAAAGGGAGCACGCAAACATAAAACGGACTTAGACATAAACCACCAATGGGTTTCACACATTTAAAGACAATTTCAATGATGAAGCTAAAAATAAGCAAGATGAATTTATAGGATACCTACTGTCAATTGATAGGACTAGCTAGTATTAAAAACTGCTTTGGGATTGATTCAGCACAAGGTCAGTTGTTAATCAGCGTATTCTAGAAATAACTACCACATGTTGCTAGTGATTTCTGTATGTCATTCCTTTAATATCATCATTTTAATTTTGAGATATAGGCAGAATCTATTCTAACAAGAGGACTATAATTTCTTATTTAGGAATATGAGATTTACATGGCTGGTTTTGTTTCATACTATAGGAACTCTCATGGCTGGCTAAAGGATTTTCTTGCTAAACCAATAAATACAATTAGTAAAGGAATTGCTTCCCTAAAGCACCCAAAATATCAGCCTTCACTGTGTACTCAACAGGCCTGTGGTATCTCAACACCTAAGCACGAAGACCCCCAATGTCTTTCTGAGGTTTAACTTGGCATTCAGTTGACCACGCAGAGGTTCCAAAGTTTCCTGCCAAATAAGTAACAAACTACCTGCTGTTTAAATTTAATGCCAGATTACAATATTCTTTGCCTACAAAGAATATTGATTACAATATTCTTTGCCTACAAAGAATATTGCATTTCTGGCTTAAGACCTTTTGGGCTTAATAAATAGCTCCATTTCTTCTGACAGACATTTCTTTCATTGATGTGTATCCTAAGTAAATAAGTAGCTCATCAGTTTACCGAATGTGTTATTTCACACAATTTAGTATGAAAGAACCAGCAGGTGGTACTATTAAGAACCATCAGTAGTGGGGATTGTTTCATAGATGACCAGCTTAATCGACCTCTGGAACACAGCCATCCTTTTACAAGGTTTTTCCACATAACACATTCAAAGTTTTAGTGTCCATCTATTCAGCATGTTTACGAAATCCTTGGGCAACTTTAAAATTGACCTATTCCACTGAACTGTATTTTATAGGACTGTTGTGCCTTCATCCAGACCACATTCTTTAAAGGAACTCCAAGCCAGGACCATGAATGCAATTTATGAAATCACTCAGCAGCAGCTGGAGACTGTTTTCAATGAGGTGGAAAATCAGACTCAAAGTTTGATCACCAAAAAATGGTGGTGATGTTGAGCTCTATAAATTTAAACTACAGTGCTGAATTCCTATGCACACTGATTTCAGACATTTT
>PVKN010026068.1:0-13925 GCA_004027915.1 Capromys pilorides
AATAAAGTATAATTTTTGTTTAATTTGAAGAGCAGAAACAAGAGCAAGGAAAACAAAAGCAAAGAGAGGAACAGGGTGACATGTAAACATACATAGGTTACAGATTTACAAAACTAAGTAGTTACATTGAGGACAGCAATGTGTAATACTAAAACCTTGTTTAAATGCATGTCATCTTGGTCTTCTAAACTGTATCATTTCTAATTTCATATCAGTTATTACTCTACACTCTTTAAAGTATATTTTTCAAAAAAGTACAAAAGAAAATAAGAGTCAAGAATAAAAATTTAAGATTTCTTGAAAGCTTGTTGTAATATTCAATCATATGCCACATTTTCCCATCTTGTTTTAACTGTATCAGTTAAACTGAGCAACGTATTTGATGATAAAAATAGATAATATATCAATCACTGTTAAGGAGGTATTCTTCTTTTGAAAAAATTTTTTTTGCAGAGCTGGGGATTGAACTCAGGCCCTTGTGTTTCCTAGGTAAGCATTTATTCTACTAATCTGTCTCCCCAGTTCTTGTTTGAAAAACTTTAACATATGCGTAATTACATGTTACCTTGTTTTGGTCTTTGATTTTATTGTTCTTATTCTTTTTTTTACTTTTCAAAAAAAAAAAAAGAGAATTTATAACTTACAAATAAATCAGACCTACATGTATAAATATAATGTATTCTCCCTAGTGCAACAACATGAAAGAAGAAATAAAACCTGAAAGTTATAACAGATAATAGTGAAGTCAATAGAAATGGGAAATAAAGATTAAAGAATGATCTTAGAGAAAAGATAGGAAAATGGTAGGGGAAAAACATGGAATTATATACACAAGATGACTGAGGTGATTGTAGTAAAAATTTCCATCATTGTTTTGAAAATAGCAGTTAATGTGTAGAAAATTCACCTTGACTCACTCTATGTTGATATCTGCAATCAATGCAAGTACATCGAGGACAGCAAGGTGTAATACAAAAATCATGCTTGAATTCTTGTCATCTTGGTCTTCTAAATGCGTACCCATTCTAATATCATATCAATTATTATTATACTGTGCTTTGTCTAAATTTCAGTAAAGAAAAAATTCCCAAGAAGCACAAGGACAAAATTTAAGGTTTCCGGAAAACAGACAGAACGTGCAATCATATGTTCAATCTTACTGAACTATATCTGTTAATCAGAGGAACACGTTGGATGATAAAAATATATAATATGTGAATTATTGTTAGCTGGCTATCTTTGTTCTGAAAATTTTAACATATGTATGACTATATATCACCTTGTGTCTGTCATTGTATCAGATTTTTGTTCTTGCTTTTTTTCTCTTTTACTTTTTAAAGTGAAATAAAATTAAATTTAATAAAGAAAACAAAATTACAGGACAGAAGATGTGGACAAGTTTCAAACCATAACCAGCTTGCTCCAGGCAGGATGGCTTCACAGAGGGGCCCAATTTATGGAGGGCAGAAGACAGCAAAGCCAACAAAGGAAAGAGGTCGGCCTCTTGCTTTCCCTTAGGTTGTGCACTGTCAGCAAGGATTAGGGAGGCTCCTCTCCATTCAGGGATGTGAAGGAGCAATCACTGAGCCTTAAATCCTGCACCTCTCATGCCAGCATTGGACTAGGTAGCAATAACATACTTTAGAATCAGCAACCTCAGAACAAAGAAACCCAGAGCAATAAAGAGGGAAAACCACAAATAAAAAAATAAAAAAAAACAAGCAAAATAACACACACACACACACACACACACACACACACCCCTTTCAAAATCACCGGGGAGGGAGCAGTTATTTGATCATTACAATGCCCTCTGTTGCAAGCCTCCAGTGGCAATTGTTCCCATGTAGTCAATGAAGGCACAGGCCCTTTTATTCAAGATCTGCCCTGAGTTCAATGAGATTTTCACACACCTGCAGTGCCATTCTTTTGGGGGGATATTCCTAGGTATGGCGATTTCTGCTCTCTCTGCCATGTGGTTATCCCAAGGTAGGCCTGTGTCCTGGATGATCATTTTATAAAGTTCTATCTGCATATGTTATTTGATTTATAAGTCTCTTATTTAGCATGTTGATTTTACCTTCAAAATGTGCTTCTCCACCTTTCTTCCAATTCCCTGTACTTTTAATTGCCTTTCTATCAATAGCCACAACATGGCTCCTGTGTTCATTCCTGTAGGTCTGTCCACTAGCTGTTTTTTCTTAGAAGGACAACAATCACAGTGGATCAGAGTTCCAAGTCCAGGGCCTTATTTGGCCTTAAGTCAAGCCACAGTGCCACCATCCTTGCATATGAGTAGAGGACTTCTTAGGACAGCCATGTGTGCTTTGCAATGACACAAACACTCAGCCCATACCACCAGCAGACTAATGCAGACAGAACCACACAGTCATGTCGTACATTGGGGACAATCCAAGTGTGAGTGCTGCACTCTGCAGTAGGTGATTCCAGAGGAGGGTCCTGGAGTGTGCGTATCTCTCCACTGCATCAAAGACTGAGATTTCTTTCTGCTGCCAGACTGCCTGTGGGGATCATCGCGTTGCTCTCTGGGGGCATCACCAGATATCACCGCAAAGTATTTTTCCCAACACTACCAACACCACTTCCTTCCTGCAATCCCCATTCTGCTCCAACGCTTTTTTAGCATTGAAGGGACACAGGGAATATGAGCCACTAAATGTGTTTCCAGTCTTTCTGGACTGTTCCCTCATCTCATTCAAAGTGAGGAGCCAGTGTAGTTCATTTTTATAACAAGCAACAGACCCAGTGAGGAGGCAGTGACAAAGGCATGAGGCTAGTAGCACTGTGGTGGGAGGACACATTTCCTGGAGAGAAACTTTTCACTGGTGATCCAGGGCCTCAAATAAGTGGACAAGGAACTGAATGTGATTCTATGAACTCTCAGTCAGTATAAAAAAAAAAACTTGTTCACATGAAAACAGATACACAGGACTCCTAAAAGAAAGGTGTAGGGGGTTTGTGGAGTAGTGTAATTTAAACATTGCATGGTTATGCTGTGCTATGACTCTTGCATTCAGTAATGCATTTTGAAAAGTTTTTTTTTTTTTAATCCGTCTTAAGTGCGTCTTGTATAAAATATCTCAGAAGAAGCATAATATTAGACATGCAGATAAACTTTTCCACTTAGAAAATTGCTACTTATTTCATGTGGACCTGCACTTCTCAAAGGGAAAATGTGCTCGAAAATGCTGAGGGAACTTAATGCTGAAGGGAAAGAACTAAATGCATTTCAAGGTCTTCCGTTTCCTGCAGTGTCTGACTTGTGGATTTGAGTCTCAGAACTGTTCTGCATACTGAGGACACATGAAAGGAAGGCTGGATGTGCAGTTGCTGAAGCAAAATGAAAGACCCAGACATGGACTAAGGACTCAGTTTACTTTTGCTTAGTAGATAGTGCTGACCAAGAGGAATCCTAGACTGCCATCCTATCGCTCCTACACATAGTGGCAGCAGCTAGGAATCAGGACCCTGAGGAAGGTGATACTGTGAAGGGCCGGCAGGTGAAGATCCACATTCAATTTTTTGCCATACTTTTTGCACCTGAGGAGTGTAGCGCAAGGGAGACATCAGGCCTTCCATTGTCTTTAGCATCTTGGAGAGCCTCCTTAGCAAGGCGTCCATACAACACTCCAAGATATTGGCTTTGTCTCCACTTAATACACTAAGAGAAGGGAAAATAAAATCAGCCCACTGGGACTCAGCTCTCTCTCTCTCTGCACCTCCTGCCCTCCCCAGATCCCTCCACATTTGCCTTAGAGCGCCCTGGTCTGGCCATCCCAGGCTCAGCTCACCCAATCTTCTTAGACTAAGGCCTGGAGTACTCAAAGGGTCTCCTGGATCTCCTGTCAGCTAGGGACCAGCCCAGATTTCTCCTAACCTCCCAACAGCTGCTCCTGTGCAGAACTTACATGGTGAGATCACAGTAATTCACTGACAGCTCCCTGTAAACCCCACAACAAAACGATTCGGAGACAGGTGTCAGGTATCTACGACCGACTTCCACATCCACAGAAAGCATGAACGGCACAGTGAGGGTGCTGTGGAGATCTAGTTAAGGGGATTTTGTCACTGAGACCACCAGGCTCCCATCCCATGGGTCCTTGGGCCACCCAGAGCCATTTTTAGGGTCTTTCCAAGCCTCTGTGCCCACACCGCCCCATCATGACAGCACACCGGGAGAGGCTTCCTCCAGCCCCTTGGAATCCAGCACTCCTCCTACTCTTTCTAAAGGACAAAGCCCCCTTGGATCCTAAATTTCAGCTCCCTGTCCCTGGGCCCATCCAGCCCTTCCCACTGGAAGGATGCAGTGTCAGCTCTTCACGTTCAGAAGCTGAAGCTGAGGAGTCTCCATCCTTCTCCGGACCTTGTGCCTTGCCCTGGTCCTGTGGATGTTCCCTGGCAACAGTGTGTTCTTGTTTAAAGAGGCCTGTGACATCATGCCTGGATTCTCCATATCCACGGGTCTCTGTGGATCCAGGCCCTGCTGACTCACTAGTGCTCTTGTCCACCTTGTCAGTACCACCTGCACCATTGTCAGGGGCCTCCATGCTGTAATACCTCGAAGCCCAACTGAAGAACTCCCAAGGGCTCAGTGTTCTACTGACACAGTGAGGTAGGCAAAAATACTTGTCAGCATTCTCAGGAATAATGTAATGTGCCACGCTCACTGCCTCAGCCTAACAAAGCACTAGGCTTAGGTGTCATCCATATCGGATTTCCATGCAAACTTCCCTGACACTCCTGATTACCTCGGGAATTTCCTGGGCCACAAGGAGTCCTGGCATCCTTCAGGGAGCTCTACCCCTTGTGTTTGAAAGTACTTAGGACTCAAGAGAATATAGAACAGACAGGCTAATCTTTATAGGCCTCATGTTTTAGCTCCCCGGTCAACTATCTGTTCAACTGTTAGTTGTAGGTACTTTGGGATCCAGTCTGGGAGAGGTGAGTCTGTCTGTTCAACAGCATGAGACAGCCAACTGCCACTCACTGTCCTCAAGTAAACAAAATCCCTCCAGTGTGCTGACTCCCAGTCATCCTTTCCACCAAATGTTCCCTCCTTTCTCAGCCCTCACTTGGCTCTAGGGCAGGTCTTGCGCTATGCTCCAGTGAATTCACACAGACTGTGAGAGAGCAAGTGCAACTTGAGAAGTGCGAGAGGGGAGACAGAAAGAGACAGGGACAGATGGGGAGCAGAGGGTGAGGTGCGGAGAATGGACAGAGAGAGTAGGAACAGGGAGCAGTGGGAAGGAGACTGACAAGGGGAGGCAAGCTCTCTGCAAAGCCTTTGGGGAAGGCTCACTGCACTCTCTGCCTGTGTGACTTTCCCTAGGGCCTGATGCCTTCCAAGGTTCCTTGTCATCATGGACGTGCAGCACCACTGGTGGGAAGCCATTCTCTGCTATTCTGTGCTCTTTCATTCAGAGCAGTGTGTGGTGATGTTAGGGAACCAAGCAGCATGGCACTTTTCTAACCCTCAGAATCCCCGAGTCTGCTGTTGTCTCTGCAGACCTTGTGAGCACACCCTGCTCCACAGCCCCTGAAATATGCTGGAAAGCTGGGAGGTTTCTGTTTGTTCCTTCAGGCAGTAATACAGTGACAGGATTAGGTCAGCCAAGTTTCTGGATGTCCTGAGATCGCCAGAAATGCTGCCATCAGAACACAAGCATGAATTTGGGGAGGACTTTGTCCCCTCTCTCTCTCTGTACTGGAAAAACTGAGTTTTCCCTGCCAGGAAACTCCACTTCCTATCTCCAAGGACATGGTGACCTTTGTTCCTTGGATACTTCTGTGTTTCACAGATAGCTCAAAGGGGGCAGAGTGGATTAGATATAAGTTATAGGGCCTGGCTTTAGGAGGTACCAATTTGAAGTAAGAGGGAACACAAAGCAGCCTCTAGACAACTCTTTTGTGAACTCCTTGTTACCCCTGTTAATGTATGTGGCACACAGTCACTGAAGTGTGCCTCTGGCATTAGAGAGAGGCAAATGTCTTATTGTGATGTCTTTCCATGATATCAGCAGAGTAGGGAAAACCTATTCCCATGCCTGCTGAGATGCACAACGGTGTGAGGAGACATTAGCCACCAAGCCTTTCACTGAGCAATCCAGATCCATCTATTTTTTTGGTTCTGACTCCACAAGGGCAGGCCTGTTTGAATCAGTCGTTTCCCAACTTTTCCCTTGAGGAGAAGAGTCACACTCAGAAAACAGGGGTGAGGATGAGACCACCAGGGACAGGGTCAGGAGAGGGAGGAATAAGGGCACCTATCCCTCCCCAATAGAATAGATTGTGGAGGGCTTCTCTGCCTCTGGTGTCAGGGCACAATTTTGAGACCTGGTCCTAGGGGTGTGATCACCCATCTTCTCAGGGAGAGACTGGGAGATAGACAACAGTCTTCATCATAAGGGCCCGTGCATTACCCACCAGTACATAGAGAATCACAAAGAGTGCCCCTGAACTTGAGACTAGGAAAATCCCATGTGGGCTTATCATGCATGGAATTCCTCAGTGTAAAAGAGTGCCTGTGAGACCCTAGGAACTTTGAAGAAGAAGCAGGGCCACAGGGAAAAGGGGTCACTGGCCACTATAAGGATGAGGCAGGACACCTACGCTCAGAAGACATGAGACATGTGAGGTAGCCTGCCTAATATTTCCATCTGAGTGCTGTCCTGCAGTCCCACATCCAATCCCAGAAAGTAAAATGAGATCATGTTCAGTGAGATGTTTCCAGGACACATGTGGAAGACAGAGACATGAATTTGAGGACAGTGCACTTACATCAGATGGGACCTCCCCCTCGATGTCAGGCCCTAGAGGATGCAATGCACCTTTCCTGTACATCTTGGTTGCAGAAAGCAGGCTGTGCTCAAGATAGTGTGTTCTCAGGTAAACAGACCCAAGAAAATAGAATTGGCCTGAATGATATTTCAGTGTGGACAAAGGATGAAACCTGGAAAACATTCATCTTGGGCCTACGACCACCTCTGCTGTCTTATGAGGATGGTGGGTTTGATTTCTCAGAGGCTACCTGAGGTCGGCAGTGAGGAAATGTGTGCACCTGGGCCAGCACCTGGGCCTGCACCAGGCAAGGGAGGGCTGCAGGTTTCTTCTTCTCACTCTGAGGAACCCTCAAAGTTGTGTCCAGATATGTTGCATTTTTGTCTCCCTTGTCTCAGGAAGGTGGCCCTCGGTGTGAGGATCTTCAGCGGGTCACAGGAGGGGACATGTCCTGTGGGAAGGGGAGCAGTTGAGAATCTGCTGTTCATCAATCTCAGCACCTCATGTGAGGAGAAAAAGCTGTTTATACTGGAGCATGCTTGGGCAAAATAATGGTCACTTTCACTATGGGAAATTGCTCCATGGCCATGGCAAATGATCATTCTACTTCATGCCTTTCCCTGTCCTCACTCAGCTTTACTGCAACTCTGTACCACGTATACATGTGTTTGAGTCCATGTATTTTGTATGTTTCCAGAACGTAAGTGTCACTTTCCTCATAGACAATTGCAAGTTCAATATTCAGTGTTTCCCATTTTAACCTATACCACTCTCCTCCTTCTCTATTATCTCTTTTTTCCCACCTTTCAAAATATTATAGATCTGTCTCAGCATTCATTATTATCTATATCTTCTTGCCTTGGCATATATGGATTAGTTTTCTGATATAAGTCAAAACGTGCAATATTTATGCATTTGTCTCTGACTTAGGTCACTTAATCTTGTGTCACATAGGTCCGTACATTTTACTAAAAATGACTCTGGCTCTTTTCTGTTTATGGGACCATTGTACTCCATTGTGCATAAACACCACATTTTCTCTATCTATCTCTTGATGCCCATATCAGTTCCTGCTACTGTCAATTTTGCTGCTCTAAGCATGGGTGTGTTTCTATCACTCTGTTATGATTTCTTATTTCTCATAGAAAGAATCTGAGAAGGAAATATCTCACTTCAGTGTAATACTTGTATCAGTTTCAAAAGTATTGCCATATTTACTTCATTCGTGGTTGCACCAGGTTGCACTCACACCAATAAGGAATAAGTGCACCCCTTCCCCCACGGGTTCCCCAGGACTTGTTCTTCTGTCACTTCTGTAGAACAGTCACTCTTCTTGGAGTAAGAGGAAATCTCACCGCAGACTTCAATTATTGAATGATCAGAAACACTGATCATTTATTTCATGTACATGTTGGACAATCGTCTTTTCTCATCTGAAAATTGTCATTCATTTCAGCTGAAAATTGTCATTCATTTCAGGACCAGTTTCTTGATTGAATCTTATTTGCTGATCCTGTCTTTTGTATTTTTCACTGCTGTCGATATTATTCATTGCTCTGACGAATAGTGGGACGACTTCATTTCCCATTCTGTGGATTATGTCTTTATGATGCTGTGAAGATGCTCCTGTGTTTCCCTTGCTGCACAGGAGCTTTCCAGTTAGACAAGATCCTCTTTGTTGATTATTGGTATTATGACTGGTATTCTTGGTATTATGACATCTGGGATTCTGTTTACTAACATCTTGGTGATCTCTGGACCTACACTTTCTCCTGTTTTGCCTTCCAGCTGTTCATTTCTCATTGACCATCTACTTCCCTGAGATATTTTTATTTTAGTTCAGCGTACGATAAACAGTATGCACCTAGGTTCACCTCCGCCATGTGAAGAGGGGCTTTTCTGAGCAGCGTTTCACAAAGAGATCACATTTCCTGTAGGACGAGGCCCCTTGCCTATAATAAGATGTTTGAGGTTCATTGATATTTTTTCTGGCTTACATGCTTTCTTCAGTGCATCCAGAAGAAAGTATAAGGTCAGAATACCACTGCTTTAGAACTACAGATTGTACTTTAATCTGAGATCAAAGACTATGATATTTCTGACCTTGCACTGTTGCCTAGTATTGATGTTAAAATTTGAAGTCTCTTCCGGTTACATGTAATTCTTTTCTTCCTGTAAATTGTTTTTATGTCCTAATCTCCCCACTGAAAAGTCCTCTCTCATTCTACTTTCAGCATGCTATTTATATTTATATATGTAATTTACACGTATTTTTTACACCATAATTATAAGATGGCCTTGCCACGTAAAAGAAACAGTGTGATACCCAAAATGGTATGTTTGATTTATTTCACTTAAGATACAGTCCCTGGGTGCACATATTTACCTTAATATGTCCTGAGTTTATATACCTTTTGCACAGAGCAGCTCTTTATTATGTATTGGCATCACATTTTATGTACCGTTGAATGTGCTGATGCAATACTGCTGTGTTGTAGAGAAGGTAGCCACAAGTCAATCCCGAGAGGACCCTAGAACTCATCATTTACTGTGATAAAGATGGAATAGTATCCTCTCCTCGAGCACAGGGTTTGACTCAATCTGTGAGCATTTAATTTTGCCCAGTGACCAATGTGGCGGTAGCTGCTGGCAATGCATGGTGTTCATTCACTGTCAGCTGGGAGATGTTTCTCTTTTTCTGAGACTTTGTTCAAGCTAACAGAGGACTCAGATGCAGGCCCTGTAGAATGATATTTGATTAACCTGGAAGAGCAGAGAGACAGTGATACTTTCAGAATTGTGGGTCACTCACAAGTCATGGATTCCCCCATTATGAGAATTGGGGTCACAGGACTACTCTTGTACCCTGCAGGCAGAGATCTGGCGAATCTCCTGCAGGAGTTCCAGGAAGCAGAGGGGAAGGATGTGTCAGAGAGTGTCCTTAACTGACACATCCAATTCAATAAAAGGCGTTTCACAAGTAGCGATATGGTGCATGCTCTGAAGAGGACAGAGGGATTTTCCCATGCCAAAAGGGACACATCTTTTCCACAGGTCTCCTATGCCACAATGTCTTTCATAGAGACTTGACCTATGAGACAAACTTCAGCCTGCAAAGTAATCTCATTTTACATTCCAGTACCACAGCAACAAATGTGTGTGAAGTTTAGAGCAACCCCCAAAGTGACTGAGTGTGGATCTCTGTGGGAGGAAATGTGTGTGTGATTCTCAGCTAAACTCACTAATGGCATCCATTTCACCTTCGGGTCTCTAAGTCCACAACATAACATCTCAACATCCACTGAGAACATCATGATTCCCGATGGTCAGAGAAGCCAGGAGAGTAAGCAAGAGGAAGGCCATCCAGGACATAGAAGTCCACGAGTCTTCCTGGGTGTGCAGGCCTCCAAAGATGAGGAAATAGCTGGCTCCAGTTCTTCCACTGAATCCTCTGGTTCCTACGCTTTCTCTGTAGCTATAGCAAGAGAGAAACTGGGATCTGGGAGCACAAGTGACCCTGAAAATACCCAGGGAATCTTTTCTCTCCCCAGTGCCATGATTTCCTGTGAAATGAGTCAGTATTATGAGGGGTCCAGCAGTCAGCAAGTGGAGGATACAAGTCTGTCCCCTAACAAAGATGCCCTTCAGATCCAGATGGATGCAATGAGCAATGATGAGCTAGATAGCATTCTCCGATTTCTGCTCCAGAAATATCAAAAGAAGGAGCAGATCACCATGGAAGAGCTGGAGCACATGGTGATGCATAATTCCCCTGAGCACTTACATTTGATCTTTGGAGAAATTTGTGAGTGTATGCACCTGAGCTTGGGCATTATTATAAGGGAAGTGGGTGCCTCTGGCCACACATATGAGCTTGTCACTGCCTTGGGATTCACATATAGTGGGGTGCTGGATGACACTCACTCAATTATTCCTAAAGCTGACCTCCTGATACTCACTCTAAGTTTGATCTTCCTAATGGGCAACAGAATCAGTGAAGAGCAACTTAGTGACATTCTGACACAGAGGGAGGTATTAGCTGAGAGAGCTCATATGGCTGGTGGGGACCCCTGGAAATTCATCAGTCAGGATTTGGTGCAGGCTGAGTACCTGGTGTACCAGCAGGTTTCCAACAGTGATCTTACTCGTTATGAGTTCCTTTGGGGTCCTAGAGCTTATGATGAGACTACCAAGAAGAATATACTAAAGCTTGTACTCATGGTGGATGGGAAAGATCCCAGGTCTTACCCACATCTCTATGAGCAGGCTTTGAGAGAAGACAATGGTGCGTCCAGAGCCTCTGGAGGTCAGGATAGGAGCCTATGATGGGGAGTGTTCCCCAGGAAGTCACAGGCTTACTTCCTAGCACAGGTGATATGATGACCAATTTCTGGCTGTATTTCTGGAAAGCAGGCAGTTCTATAAGCAGTGAAGGGGCAGGAAGAGTCTAGAATATCAATCATAAAATCTGGATGTCTCCACTTGTATTACTTGTAAATGGAGATATGTTTCTTTGTAAAGATTTGAACACTTGTTCTTTTAGGCTCTAAAGGAACTTGAAACGAGGAATTGCAGGATTGTTGCATTCTCACATATGGTGTCCTTTCTGCATATCATTGCTTAGTTATGAATTTTGATGTCAATATACTTCGTTCAACATGGATCAGAAATGGATTGTGCTTTGACATTTCAAGAGTAAGAGTTTTTCCTATTTTGTCAAATCAGTAAAGAGAATTTTAATTTGCTTTATGATAAACTAAAACTGGCATAGGGATTTTCTTGATAGTATATAAAATGTTTGCATGTATTTAGCTACACGTTATAAATACATAAACAATAAAATCAGTACTTGTGTTTTATGTCTTTTATAGTCTTATATTTTAAAATATCTCTGTGCCTGAAAATCCTTGGATTCTTGAATCATATCTAAAACATTATTGTTAACAAAGAAAACTTTCCAGTCATGTACACAGTGAACCCAACACTTTCATAGTTGTGTTATATATATATATATATATATATATATATATATATATATATATCCAGGATTCAAACTCACAACCTTGCACTTGCAGGCACTTGTGCCATGGTGCTATTTCCCCAGCCCAATACTTAGTA
The DNA here is from genome assembly GCA_004027915.1 of Capromys pilorides. Classification (NCBI taxonomy): domain Eukaryota; kingdom Metazoa; phylum Chordata; class Mammalia; order Rodentia; family Capromyidae; genus Capromys; species Capromys pilorides. Next base: position 11,917 of record PVKN010026068.1, read on the forward strand.
AATATATTGGAGAAAGAAATGGTAAGAAGGAATGGAAGAAAGAGAGTAGGAATGACCTCTTAGAGACAGCAGTGCTTTTGAATGGTTGTCCATGAGAGCAACTCTCATACGAAGTTTCCTGGAGCAAAATCATGCAGTGAGTAGTAAATACATGAGTCAACACTAGGATAAATCTATAAAATTTCGAGAAGAGTTAAATATCCAAACCTCCATGAACTGCTCAGGTAACTATGTTCAGTGATTGGAGCCCATTTTTATATCTAGTTTTTATTATGGTATTGTTTTTATATATCAATTTGTTATACTTTTCTGCTGTATATTTAAGACCAAATTATAGTGACATGTTTCTTTATCAATATTCACCTCCTACTGTTTATCACGGACAGGTAAATCAGGTTAGCAATTATTTTATCACCATGTACAGAGCTTTTCCTCTCATCTGTCAGTATCAGCGATTAGCACGGGTTATGGCCTGGTTTGATCATGTTACTTTGTGCGAATCCATGAGAGAATTTTCCCTCTTGGTGATGCACCTGTGTTACATTATACCGAACAATAGTAAATGTATTACATAAATACATTTATCAACATGGATTTGGCTATATCTCTCACAAGACTATGGAACACATTAGGAGTCCATTACTGAAAAACAACTGGAAGAATCTATTTTCAGTTGGTAGCTTCTTTTTTAATCAAGGGGTGTAATTTAAGCAATTTCATTAAGCCTAACCTTTCCCTAGTGAACTATCATAACAAATTAATGACATATGACAATGAGATGATAACATTAACCTGTTTTTCTAACCAATGAAATTTTTGTGAGTTATTGAACATGGAGAGCAGTATGTAATGTATTGTATTGGTGAAGCAAGACTTGACATCATTTTGTAACCTGAGTAGAAGCATGCACTTAACTCCAATTATATATATATATATATATATATATATATATATATATATATATATATGTACAAAACATTTAAAAATATAAAATAGTAGGGCTCAAAGAATCCTCCATGCAAGGATTATATAGTCACCATATGGGCAGACTGACATACAGACAGGCACACAGAAGCAGGCAACTATAACAAACCAGAGTTTTTAAGTTTGTAGCTACAAGTAGACTGCTCAGAACTTCGGAAAAGTATTTTTTAAGAAAGTATGAAACACCTTACTCCTGTGTAAAATATTTTACAGCTTTGAAGAGAGACACTTTTTTAGCTGGACCCTAGGCTGTTGGTTTATCTGATATCTGATTGGATTATACTGCTGTATTTGCTTTTCACGCTATTATTATAGCCAATGTTATTGTAAATTAACAACTGACAGGAAAAACTGCTGTTTCAATAGCATGTAACAGATTCCTCTAAAAACAGAGTACTCAAGGTAGATAAATACTTGTTTGTATGTAAAAATGTTATGAAAATCATGAGGTCCCCTAAATATGATTTTTAATTTCAGTACACTTATCTCAGCTAGTAAAACACACTGACTGCCCTGTACTGTAAGAAACAAGTGAATATTATTATTAAGAGGGGGTGAGAAGCTGGACCAATCTCCATATCTGCCTAAGGATTGAAGGGCAGATGAACTAGATCTGAGAGGTGTAAATTTGTTCTTTGACAGTTTCAGGATTTCATGTAGACCCTATTATTTTATTATAGACCAAAGATAAGTGAAGGAGACTATGACTCTAGAAGGGTGAAATTTCCTTTATTTGGTCTTGAAATGCATGAACTACAGAGGAGACAATTGTCATGGTTTCAATATTGTCATAAACTATGCTGTTTCTGAGGCACAGGCAGTGGATAAGGTTCAGAATATCAGCCCCAAATATGGCTTAAGACAGGAGTCCTAAGTACCTCAGCTGCACACAGAAAACTCAGATCAGTTTTTGCAGGTGCGATCTCCAATCCTCAGTACAGCACGCTTTCAGAAACCAAAGCAATGATTCACCACAGTTGCATTGCCAAATTGAAAATGGAACTGATAAATGAACTTAAAATGGC
>PVKN010026069.1:0-13931 GCA_004027915.1 Capromys pilorides
AAATAAAAGATACTAAAAAAATATGACCCACGGACTGGTTTGCCAATAAATTTTTACTGAAAATCAGCCATGACTATTAATGTGTGTATTTCCTGTAGCAGCTTTCACAGTATAGGGACCATTGAGTAGGCTGAGGCGCACAGTCCAACCCACAAAACCCAAGTACTCACTGTCGTCTTCAGAAAAGTCTGCCAGCCCTGCTCTGACACAATGGCAGCTATGTGTTGTCAGTTTGGTCTCCCCCGTTCAGCTGACAGCAACGCAAAGGTCTCTGTGGCAAACTGCCACTCATCCTTTAAAACCCAGCACTTGGCTTTTTTTTTTTTTTCATCCCTAATATTTGAAGTCTAGTTAGGCCTCGGCAAGGACTGGACTGGAGCATTCTGTGTCCATGTCTGAGCCTGGTAGCTGCAGACTACCTCGCTGCAGTGGCCGTAGAACAGACCCTGACTACAGTGAGCTCCAGGAAAATGCAAGTGCAAGACTATACCAAGAATCTATCTATCTATCCATCAGGGACCAAAAAACTTGTCTTTTAACTCTGGCTGAAACTCTAAGCCAAGTTAAATGTACAGATCTCCAGAAAGTCCCCCAGGGAATATCAGGCAAGTCTCCCTGGAGGATGGGGGCTAAGGAATTCGGGGAAACCAGGGACAGGTGCGTAAAGGAGCATTTGTGCACCTGAGATGCTCGATCCTTCGCAGTCTCTCTCCCACCGGGGCCCTCAGGTGCCAGTCTCTTTACCTTGTACTACCCAACCCAGAACCCGAGGCTCTGCAGGTTTTGCCAGTTTTTCCTGATGGAAAAGAGAGCAAAACCTCCCCTAGGAAATTGTCATTTCACAGTTCGGCGCACTCCCGTTACCCAAGAGAGCTCGTGCAGCGGTTTCAAACAGCTCAGCAACCTCTGCGGCGCCTCTGTGGGGCCGTCGGGTCGACCCATTTTTGATAAATGAACTGATTGGTCTCTTTCCTCTGAGGCTTACAGACATTTCAGCTACCCAGGAATTCACATTTTCTAAGCACAGTTTCTTGCAGGCAGAGAAGAAGGATTTCAAAGCAGGGAGATTGATTCCTTGCAAGCTGGTTATGAAACTATTCTCTGACCCCGACCAGTCATGGCCTCTCTGGGCTTGGCTTTCAGCCTCCGTACAGTATGTTTCAGACCTGGGACTCCCTGGAGTGCACTGAATAGAGGATTGGCCTCCCCCAGGTCCCGGTAACCCAGGACAATGGCCTCACAGCAGATGGCAGATCCCTGCCTTTCCTCCGCCTGTGCACTGCGGTCACCTACTGTCACCCGCCTCAGCACGCACAGCAGCTTCTTCTGGCTGACCTCTCCTGGGACTTAAAGAAGATATTTTTGCCCTTAAGCAGATCCTTAACCGATAAGAAAAGCACTGATGTGGAAAACTCTGAGCTGGGTGAAATGGAAACACAGCTCTCCCCGGAGGCCAGAGGAGAAGTCATGGATGGACAAAAGCCAAGGTATTCTTTCCTGGGCCTCTGGAACTGGGCAGCCCACCTCCTTTCCAGAAGCAATGCCATCCTATCCCTCCACTGTCCTGCAAATTTCGCCCAGGCCCAAATCCTGAGCCTGCAGGACCCTGGTTATCTGGAGGCAAATTGGTCTTACTGTAGATTGAACTGGCTTTAATTGACTTCCCCCAGCGTGATTTATTACTGCCTGCTTCCTGAAGGAGCTTGTGGCCAAATGTCAATAAAAACAGCCAGAGGCCAAGACAGTTAAAAATAACCACAAAAGGGAGCAGAAGAAAGAAGGAGCTAAGCTCCTGCTGAGGTGGGATGACTCTTCAGCCCTAGGACCTACACAGACGTCTCCACTCGAGTCTTAGCTCTTCCTGACAACCATTTGAGATGAGTAGCTTCTTGCTGGCTACTGCAAGAAGCACAGAACAAGCAGGAGTTACAACCTGAACTGACTTGGAGAGGTGTCTTTCCAATTCAGAACTTTAGAGTTCGCTTCACAGAAGGACTTCTCGTAGAAGGACTCCTCGTGCAAGTATGTCACCATGCTGTTTACACAGGACAATCTGGGATTACATTTGCTTTGGTTTCTAAAACAGGCAGCATAAATAGAGATTTGAGATGTTCTGTGCATATCTAAGTCTGGTGGGAGGTCCCTGACCTTCCCTGCTATGGCCTTAAAGTAGATCCTGACTACAGCGAAATCAAAACTGATGGGTTCTGGCCTAGTGTGAATTGCTGAATCATTATGGTGGTCATCTAATAAGGCTGAATCCCTTAAAACAACAGCTTATCTTCCCAAAGACCACCTCCCCCTTCTTCTCCAACTCAGCCCAGGGTGCAATTTTCTTTCACCTGTCCCGCCACCTCAGGGAAGGCCCCAATCAGCTCCTCAGGTATATCTAAACATCCTCCTCAAACCCCACCTCTGGCAAAAGGCCTTAAAAGCCTCAGCCTCCCTTTGTTCCAACTCAGAGAATTCCTTATCTTCCCCGAATTCTCTCCATGTCCTCCAGGAAGAAAATAAAGTCCCTTTCCCTTTTCCTTCTTCCTGTTTCTCTGCTGCGCCACCATGGAAAACCTATCAAAAACTGTATTTTAGTTCCGACTAGAGGTCATTGTCTTTTCGTGGTTGTGTAAATGGCTTAATTCACAGATTCTGCAAGTAAACAAAGATCAGCTCCCTCAGAGGAGAACCACGAAGGCTATTGTGATGGACTGAATTATGCCCCCTCTCAAGTTCCTATTTGGAAACACTAACCTCCCGTGCTGCGGAGGATGGCTGTATTTGGAGACAGGCCTTTAAAGAGGTGATTTAGCTAAAACGAGGTCTTCCTATGAGCTCTAATGGAGTCTGGCTGCTGTCCTTATAAGAGGAGGAAATTTGGACTCCTGGGACGCCAGGGACACACAGACACAAAGGGAACATCCGAGGACACAGCGAGAAGATGGTCTCTACCAGGCAAAGAGAGCCTCAGAAGAAATCAGACCTGATGACACTTGGATCTTGGAGTTCTCCAGAAGCTTTAGAAAAACAAATTGCTGCAGCCTGTGGTATTTTTTTATGGCAGGTCTAACAAGCCAACACAGCTATTGATGGATTCTTTCAGCTGTATCAGATTTAAATTCAAACAGACGGAAAACAAAGAAAGAAATGGTACAGCCACTTTGGAGACGAACTTGGCAATGCCTCAGAGGTTTAACTTGGTGCCTCAAACACTGAATCTTTGAAACTGAGATCAGTGAATTTTGGAGAATAATGGTTTTTGTGTTTGCCCGAGCCAACTACAAAGCTCTTTTTAGGACATTTCCAGTGAAATAACCATGTTCTAGAATAGGCCCCAAGCAGTCTACCTTTTAAGAGGTAAAACTGTCTGTTGGCAGATGATATGATAGAGTATGATATACATCTAAAAATCCAGATGAACCCACCAAAAACTATTGCAACTAATAAGTAAGTTCAGTAAGGTTGTTGGATATAAGCTTAATATATAAAAAAATTCTATAATTTTTGTACTACAATAAACAATATGTAAATAAAAGTAAGAAAATCCATTTACAGCAGCATCACAAAACACAAAATTCAATGTTTCTACGGAAACATTGTTGAAAGAAATTAAAGAAGACCCAAATTGATGGAATGCCACCCTGTTTTTATATCAGCTGACTGAATATCATTAAGCTGAAATATGCTCCAAATTCATCTATAGATACAACAAAATCCCTCTCAAAATGCAAGCTGCATTTTTGTGCAAAATTAACATTTTGTAATTATTTTTTAAAAAACTGACAATTAGAAATTTTCGAGTTCATATGGATATTTTTATGGGTTGTGTCTAGTTGTCCCCCAAAGCCTCATGCAGTTATGGGACAGGGACTTCTAGAGTTTGAGATTAACTCATGATCCAAAACTGGGATTATGGGTCTTAGTACTGCTGGGATTATGGGTGTGAGTACTATACACAGCCTGGGTCAGAGAGCCTGAATGTTACATAAGAGAGACAGAAAGACAGACTTCCTCTGTCTGTGGCCATGGTTGCTGCTATTCCTCCCCTTTGCTCTCTGCTCTTTGCCTCCACCATGAACTGCTTCCCTCTGCCCTGTGCCGCTCTGCCATGGAACCAGCCGAGTATGGACTGAAACCTCCAGTAACCAGGAGCTAAATAAACCTTTCCTTCCTTCACTTTGGGTGTTGGGTATTTGTCCCAGCAACAAGTAACTGAGACAAATACACAAAATCTATCTAAAAAAAAAAAAAAATCAGTCTTGGAAAAACGAAGAAAAAATGGAAGACTGACATTTCCCAAGTTTCAAAACTTACTGTAAAACTACAGTGATATAGTGATGCAAATATAGATTTATTTAGTAGAACTAAGAATTCATAAATAAATCCTTACATTTATAATCAATTAATTTCAACCCCCAGGTATGCTCACTTGAATTTTCCTCCTAGATACAGATCCAAGAGAATTGAAAATGTATGTCCATAAAAACAAGTATGACAATGTTTGTGGTAACATTTCCTAAAGAGTCAAAAAGCAGATGCAAATTAGATGTCCACTGAGGTGATTAATGGATGAACAAATTGTGGTATATTCACATACTGGACTGTCAGTCATAAAAATGAGGAGAGTACTTGTTATGGTTTATGTATAGTTGTCCCCCCAAAGCCTCATGCAATCATGGGGCGGGGACTTCTAGAGTTTGAGACTTGACTCATGATCCACTAGGATTATGTGTTTTAGTACTGATGGGACTATGGATCTGAGCCTAAGGTGGATAGGCTGAGGCAGAGAGCCTGAACATAATGTAAAGAGAGACAGAGAGACAGACTCTCTCTGTTGCTCTCTGGTGCCGTTTGGTTGGTTGCCTCTGTCACCATTTTGCTGCTGTTCTGCTGCCATGAACTGGATGCTCTCTGCTTGTTCCTCTCAGCCTTGGGCCAGCTGAATATGGACTGAAACCTCCAGTAACTGTGAGCTAAATAAACCTTTCCTTCCTTCATTTTGAGTGTCAGTATTTGTCCCAGCAATGAGTAAAAAGTAACTAAGACAAGGGACTGGGAAGATAGCTCCATGGCACAAGTGCCTGTCTGGCAAGTGCAAGGTCATGAGTTTGAACCCCGGTCCCACAAAAATAAAAATAAATAAAAGTAACTAAGACAGTACTGATACATGCTGAAATTTGAACCTTGGAGTGAATTAAAGGATGAACCTTGAAAGTACCAAAGAAGCATTAAATCAATGGAATCAATCACAAAAATCCACATATTAGGTGACTCCATTATATAAAACACCCAGAATAGAGAAATGCATAGCAATGGAAAGTAAATTATCAGTTGCTTAGTGCTGGCAGGATGGGGCAAGAGGAATGAAGAAGGGCAGCAAGAAGAGTAGGGCTGCCCTACTCTCGGGTGATAAAAATGTTCTAGAATTAGTGGTGGTGGCTGCATACCTCCCTGAATATAATAAAACCCAGTAAGTTTTACACTTTAAATGGGTGAATGGCATGTACATGAATCATATCTTAATAAGACGTTTTAGGCTGGGGAGATAGCTCGGTGGTTTAAGTGCCTACCTGGCAAGCACAGGACCTGGGTTAAATCCTTGATACCACATGCCATGGTGGCCCCAGAACCCGGGTGTGGTGGTGCATGCCTGTAATCACAGAACTGGGGAGGCTGAGACAGGAGGATCACTGTGAGTCTGAGCTGTGCAGTAAGACCCTGTACCAAATAAGGAAATTCACTGTCAACAGAGGGGATGGAAAGGAGAAAAGAGGAAAGAAAGGAAGAAGAGAGTATGGGACGGAAGGGAAGAGGAGAGGGCAAGAGGAGAAAGAAAGAGGAAGGGAAGGGAGGGGAGAGAAAAAGGGAGAAGAGAAGAAAAAAGAGAAGAAAGGAGAAGGAATGGAAGAGAAGAAAGGGAAAGGGAAAGGGAGGGGAGAGGAGAGGAAAGAAAAGGAGAGAGAGGCAATGAAGCTAGCGTTGGTCCTTACCACACAGTGACTTCTGTGATCACAGTTTCTTCAAACACCAAAGGCAGAAATGAAGCTAAAAAACTTCTAAGCTTTCTTCTGCCTCAAAAATCTCTGCATGTACTTGGTAGAAAAAACCAGATGAGGAAAAGAGAGGCAATGTGTGTAGGATGGTTCATGAGCAGAGATGCAAAAGGCCAGCAGGTAGTAAAAAAAAAAAGAAAAGAAAAAGAAAGAAAGAAATCATAAGAGACCAAGGGACAAGGGACATGGCTCCAGAGAGACAGGCACATAGATGCAATGAGACAACATTCCACCGGGGGAAAAGATGAACCCCTCAGGTTGGAGGTGCGCATCCCCACCCATTCTTCCATTCAGCACACCGGTACTGAATGGCCACTTACAGATGCCAACCTCAGTGTACAGCTGTCACCCCGCAGGTGCAGCACTCAGCTCAGAGGTCAGAGCCAGCAGTCGCCAGGCCAGCACAGGCGTGGACGGTGGGCGCTGGGACGCAGCAGTTCAAGATGCAGAACAACACAGGTGCCGAGCGCCCGCGTGCCGTGCACACAACGGTCCACACGCGTGCAGAAGCAGAAGCAGCTTTGCATGGTGCGCCCACTCCATCCGAGGCATTTAGAATTTTGCCAGCAGGGGAATTCAGATGGATATGTTTTTATAAGTATGGGCATGGAGGCACAGCATGTGGTAGCTCTCACTCTGCTATCTCTAAGGAATAAGGCTCCAGGACAGGATTCAGCCCACAGCCCAGAGATTCCCAGCTCTTCTCCACTTTGTCAGGTGGACTGACTGTGGAAACAGGGAGGGGACATCGCAAGCACACTGGCGCTTCTCCTCTGGGCCTCCAGCCGGAAACCCCAGAGCACGTTCTGTTCCCTGCCAGGTGTGGCCCGGCAAGGGCATCATCTGTTTCCTCCCCCCTTGCCTGTGGCTTCCCTGCTACTGATGGGCACATGAAAGGGAATTCCAGGTCAGGAGGAAAAGGGGTTCCTCAGCTCCCCAACAACTCAGCCAGCTCTGAAGAGAAAAGGCCAAGGAAGTTTCTGGATATTTCTTTGAAATCTGGACTTTGCTGTCTGATAGTTCTGAAACGACCTTCAGTCACAGCCTAGCAGGGAGATTTATCCCCTAATATTAGTCCCTGAAGGATGCTCTTGGGAGAAGTAGCTGCAGGGTGCTCTGGGCACTGATACCAGCTCGCAAATAGGAAGTGCCCAGCCACCCATGGCAGGGAGGGCATGGACGCTGACCTACAGGCTCTGGGCAGGCTGCACTAGGACTGGGCTGGGAAGCAGCCCTCGGGGTCCTGCAAGTCCCTGGTTGCCCACAATTTGGAGCAATAGTGAATTAATGTGGTTTGGGCTCCAAAAATAGTTGTCAGAGCATCCAAAATCGCCTTCCATGCCGGATGGAGCCAGTCCCCTGGGAATGTCGGCATTTGCAAAATGCCCGCTTCCCCAGGCCTGCTTTGGGTCTGACTCCAACTTCTGTCTGGAGCACTGTGAAGTTCTCCTGGCCTGCCTGGCCACTCCTGTCCAGTCTCTCTCAATGCTGCATCATGCCCAGTGGTTCCCAAATAAGACGTTCTTGAGATTTATGCCCGTCGGTTGCTGTTGCCAAGTTGGAGGCCTTTAACCTGGCACATGGCTTGGAAGGACAGAACTGTTCCCTTGGAGAAGTGTCCTAGATGGCTCTCTAGGTTGAAACTTAATTCCTAAAAATGAAGGCTGGGGAAATAGCAGTACCTGAGGCCCCCTGGCCTGCTGTTGATGCCAAAGGAAGCCATTTCCACAGGCTGCTCTTTCTTTGGTAAGAAAGGAATTCAGATGTCCTTGGAAATTTTATCATGACTTGGCTCTCCAAGTGTGCCTCAGTGCCTTTGTACATGCTGAGCTTTTTCGGAAATGTAGAATGCCATTTCTTTTCTTTTTTGTCTTTTTGAGACAGGATCTCGCTATGCAGTTCAGGCTGGCCTTGAGCTCACTTTTGTAGCCCAGCCTGGTCTCGAACTCACATCGATCCTCCTGCTTTAGCTTCCCAAGTGTTGGGCTTAGAGGCATAAGCCACCATACCCAGTTCAGAATGCCCTTTCTTCCCTCCTCCTTGATTGATGAGCCTCGCCCACGCTGAGGTGTTCATCAAGTTTGGCTGCAGTGAAGACCTTTGAGTGGACGCCTTTGTCCAGCTCGCACTCCCATGCCCAGAGATCCACACTCCCCACTCCTTTCACCACTGACCATGGTTCCCTGCTGCCTTGCGCCATAGGGCAGGAGAGATGCGAAGAGTGAGCATCCTCCTGCCCCCTGGAGACTGACCTGCAAGCTTCCCACAGCAAGCGGTCAGGATCTGTAAGCACCGCAAGGGCTCTCTGATTTAAATGCAGCTTGGGTATCTGTCCACCATGAGGAAGAGGGCACCTGAGAATTCATTTAATACCAATGTCATGGGAGAGAGACAGAGAGATGGAGATAGAGACAGAAAGAGAGAGAGCAAAACAGAGATAGAGACAGAGAGAGATGGAGACAGAGACACAGATGTAGAGACAGAGAAAGAGATAGACAGAGACAGAAAGAAAATGAGCCTGCGGACCCAACCATGTCCCAAATTGCTCTATACTTCTCAACTATATGATCCAGAAAATTCTGATAATTGTCTTAATATAATTTGAATTAATCTCTAGTCCACACAAACAAGGATCCTGGCCAAAGCAAAGCCAGAGGCAGTTGACCCGTCCCACTCCCACTACCCTTGTTCTGGCACGCGGGGGGAGGGGGGGCACACCCCCACAGAGACCATGCAATCGCTCTTCTTCCTGTCCAGATCTTGCACTCTTCAGCACACTTTCTACCACTCCCAGACATGGGCTTTATAGGATTCCTTGACTTCCCACTGCCTAGAGATCGAGTCCTGACTTCCTCATGTCCAGCTCCAAAGCCTTCCCCAATTTGGTCCTTCCACAGCCTGCCCCTCAAGCTTATCTCTCATGTCCAGCTCCACTTGCTCTGTGGGCCTCATGCCCCAGTCACACAAGTCAGCTCCCACTCTGACCCACTCCCCCACACTCCCAAGACCTTTCCCAGAAGGCCTTCCACTTCCATCTCACCTACCTGCCTAAATCCCACCCACTCCACTCTCTCATCATCTAAGCAGCATTTGCAAATGGTCCCAGATAAAGAAATGTCTCCACCCCAACCCCATTTCCTCAGCCGTATGTTAGGAGAGGGAGCCCAAACTTTGTGTCATGTTTTTCCTTCACCAGGAAACTTTATGATGTTGGTGTTTTAGGAGGATTGTCTCTGTTTTTTTAATTGATGCAACACACATGACAAAATTTATAATTACAACGTGTCATTCAAGGGCACGAGGCACATTCACACTGTGGTGTTGCTACCCCACATCTAGTTCCAGAACTTTTCCATCACCCCAAAGGGAGACACCCACCCACGAAGCAGCTGCTGCCCGTTCCTCCCTCTCCCCACTGCCTGGCAGCTGCTCACCTGCTCCATCTCTGCATCAGCTCACCAGTGTTGAGTAGTTAGTCCTTGCAATCATGCAATATGTGACTTTTGGCACCTGGTTTCCTTTACTTTGATACAGGTTTAGCGGTCCGTCCATATCATAGCATGCATTAGAACTTTATTTATTTATTTTTTGTAGCTGAATAATATACCATTGTACAGAGATCACAGTTTGTTTCTTCTTGATCAGTTAATAGACATTTGAGTTGTTTCTGTTCTTCAGCTATTGAGAATAGCGCTGCTATATGCGCTATCACACACGGTTTTGTTTGGACACCTGTTTGCCATTCCTTGGCGTAAATGCCTAGGTGTGGAATTGCCAAGTCTACGGACATCCCTTGTTCCCAGGAAGCTGCCAGTTCTTGTTCCCTCGGGTGCTCATGGGTGTACCAGCTCTGCTTAACTGACCTCCCCTGGGGACAGTCCAAGGGACTTCGGAGCGCGAGCTGGTCCATCTTGATTGCCATCTCCTGACTTCACACCTTAAAGGATGTCCCTGATGTTTAATAATAAGTTCTTGCTGCTCAGAGCTTCCTGTTGCCTAAGCGATTTCATATTCACACCTTAATTTATTCCACGGCAAAACTTCAGGGAAGATCCTACTGTCTGCTTTTCAGATACAGAGGCTGAGAGTCAGTAGGGTAACATGACTTGGCATGGAGACTGACTTTGACCTTTCCTAGGTCTCTGTCACCTTCTGGAAACTGGGCTAATGTACCTTTTTCATGCTGATATGAAGGTAAATCTGAGGGTGTCCCATGAGTTCAACCTCGACTTCTGAATTGCTTCCCGATTCTTCTGTTCACCTCCCAGATCCCCTTTCCTCCTTAAGAGGAAACAATCCCTTGGATTGAGCCTCCAACCTGTTTGGAGTAGGAAAGAGGCACACTGACCTCCAGCCTAGCCTGGTGGAGTTGTGTCCTGCCTGCTCAGTGGAGGTTTCCAATCTTGCCATCCTACACACGTGTGAGACCAGGAGATTGCATAGAAAAAGACAAGAGACAACAGACCCTGATTCTCAGGGTGGGTCATGTGCCGAGTGCCTGAGATGCCCTTACCCACCCAGCCCCCTCATTGTCCTAGGGTGGAGAGGATTTTCAGATAAGGAAATCAAGACTCACTGGGGAGCTGTGTGTACTCCAGAGTAACAGACCTGGTGAGTGGCCAAGCTGGGGTTGGAGACCCACAGAGGTCACACTTCCCTAGGAGAAGGTTTTGGGGATGACCTGGCCCACACGGAACCTCCCATAGCAGTTGTGTGAGGAGTAAGGACTCTGGATCATGTGAGATCCGACCCACACCTGCACAAGCACCGATGCCCCGACCACGCTCTATACAGATCATGTTCTACACACCGTGCTTCTGGGTGATGCTGCTAGGGTTCCGAGAAGAAAGGTTTCAAGTATCCCTGCACTTGGGGGATATCAGCATGAGACAGGTTTCTCTACAGGGTACCAGGAGCTTCAGGAAGAAAGTATGCAATATATATGTCTCTAAACAGGAGCAAAAGGACATATTTCCTGCCCTTGTTGACCAGACAATGCTTTCCAAGGAGTATGTAGAAAGCACCATCTGAAGAGCGTGGGAAGCCCTACAGCCTTCGGGGTTAGATTAGAGGGTATCTGGACATGAGAGAGCAGAGTGCTGAAGAGTAGGAGCTTGGAGCCATGTGACTGGCTCTGGCCACTGGGCCTTGTCACCCCTGGGCTGAAGCACTAGGAGTGGGTACCTGTGGCATCTCTCTCCTGTCTCACAGGTGATGCTTCATAGGAAGGCGGGGGGAACTGACTCAGAAGCTAACAGCCCTTCTTTGTCTGGGTCTCAACTTCTCCATGAGGGCAAGACAGCAGCAGTTGAGGAATGGAGGAGAAGGACTTGGCAAGAAAGGCTGTGAGGAATTCTGAGCACTTATCCAGATAAGGACATTTTGTTGTGAAGTTTCTCCCTCTAATTCGGGGAGCAGTGTGTGTCCAGTGACCTGGCTAGTCCCAGCATACAGGGGAGAGCAGATCTCAGGCACCATACGCAGGTCAGGGGCAGAGTCCTGCGCGGGTGCAGAATGTGAGGCAGTGGGTATGAGGCAGCTCCCGGGATTGGGCATGTCTAATACCTCTTGAATGCTGGTGACACTCTGGAGAGTAAGGTGGCAGGGCCAGAGCTACCTACTAGATGCAGTAGGAGCAGAGCCAAGGACCCACAAAAACACTTTGATTCTAAAAGCAAAAGAAAGAATAAATTCTTAGGTCATAGAAAGCATTTCATTAGTATAGTTCCATATTCCACTAGAGGAATCATAAAATATTAGTTTTAATATTTTCATAAGAGAAAGCAGCCCACGAAGACAAGCGTGCCTGGGACCTGCAAAAAGGCCAATGGGGCCCTGAGGTGGGGCAGGAGACAGCGAATGGCTTTGCTGCCTACAGTGCTCTGTAGAGACTGAGACGCAGTCAGAGCAAGCGCCATGCAGACGTAGGCTGCGGCACAGCTTCTGGGGTCACTTCCGGTCCACTTACTCTCCCCTGAAGGAGCCCTGGTAGGTACCCAAGGCCTGCTGGGGCCCCCAATTCTGATGCCTCTGAGATCCATCGCTTCTATCCTTCTAGGACAGTATCCCCACTGATGTCTCAGAGGGACACCCACCTGCTCCCAGAGTGGGGGTGTGCAGAGCAGATGGCCTATCACGTGAGAGAAGGGGACCCAGGCTCTACTAGCTGCCTCTGGTGGTGACAAAAATATGGTCACTGATTCTGATCTGAGCAGTAAATGTCTAAAGCATGAGTCAAGTACCTTGTTAACAAGAAAGAGAGTGAGTAGGCGTCTCCTTAGCTATAAATGTTTTCTTAAAAACAGACATCCATTTACTTTAGATCTGGTGTCCATCCCAGCTGTCCCCAGAAATACTGCAGTGGCTTTTGGAGAACAAACGTTAACAGCTGGCTCTTCTGAGGCACCACAGTCCTGCTGCACTTGTCCCAGACATGGTGTCGGGTACAGTCCTTGCTCCAAGATGACCTCAGTCATGGGGTGAGGAGACTGAGGCCTCAGAAAGTGGCATTGATTTGCTCCAGGGCACAGCGTGAGCTGGAGGTGCCGCCAGGCCTAGAACGTAGGGTTGCTGCTCATAGCCTCCTTCACCTCACTCAGGCAGTAGCCCCAGGGGTGGGCGCTGGAAGATTTCCACTGGCTTCAAACTTAGAAGGGCTCCTTCATTCACGCATTCACTTATTCACCAGTCCATGTTACTAGCTCCCCTCAGACTTCTCTGTGAACTCAAGGGTACCCAACCTTTTTGAAATTTTACTGGCTCGGTCTCTCTTCCCCCTGGCCTGGAAAAACCTCATGTGGATTTCTATCTGCTGGTGGGATTCATGTGCTTTCACACCTAGACCATGATGCCATGGCTCTGGTACCTTCCAATAGTGTAATCATGAGTGAGCTACTCAACCTTACAAGGCCTAGATTTTCCCACCCATAAAATGGAGGTAATGTTATTACCTCTTTAAACTATGAGACACTATATGTGAAACATTAAACACACTATTTAACTTGTACTCAATAAATAGCAGTTTTAGTATCAATATTCTTGTTATTGTCATAAGAAACAAGTTCCTACAGATCTCAGCCAACGCAAGACTTTAAAAGTTAGGCTTTTCTTGTTTATGAGCCTAAGCAAATTCTGTGCTATCTAGACTATAGGAATTATAATAAAGGAACAATCACAAGTATTTTGTGGTCTAAGGCATCAGCCCTTGGAGGTCGCTCACCAACCATGCCGATTTTCCTCTACTGGGTCCAGGAGAAACCATCTGCCTTGAAGTCACGGAAAGTCCTGTGACTTCCCAGGCCAATCAGAAATGTTGGCCATGAACAGGGACCAGGGCATGGACACGGAGCTGCTCTCCAATGTGTTCCCAGATGAAAACCTCTCATGCAATAGATGAAATTCTATGCCTGATGCTGAGGAGGGAAGGTTGATAGACTGAGACTTCTGGAAGGGAGGATAGAAAGGCCATCGCAAAAAAAAAAGGTGACAACATTTTTTGAAGCTGTGTTGGCCCAGCCACTGGGGCACACTGAGACGGCAATTGAGACTAAGACTAGCCATGGTGCTGTGTGCCTGTAATCCCAGCTCTTGAGAGGCTATAAACAGACGGATCACTGTGAGTCCAATCTAGTAGTGAGACCCTGAACACCCTGTAGACCTTTCCCTAAAATTAAAAAAAAAAAAAACTACATTATTTGAAGACACTTTTGCAGTTAGCAATTTCCCCTCTTAAGAAGAGCCCCTGTCTACAAAGGACAGCTCTCCATGGCCATAGCTTGGTCCCATGGGCCTGACCAGTGACCATGGATACTGATCCCCAGATGGATCTAGAGACTAACAGTTACTGAAATCTGGTCAGGCAGGGCCTGTGCCCTAGAGCAGTGG
>PVKN010026070.1:0-14006 GCA_004027915.1 Capromys pilorides
AATAATAATAATAATAATAATAATAATAATAATAATAGATCTAACTTACTTCTTTAATGGAACCAGTTACCATTTATAGTTTCAGCTATGAGTATTGAACACTGCTGATCTACAAGATCATGGAAAATATATATAAACTCTCACTAGTCTTTAAGAACATGTGCGGTGGGCCTAAACATTCCATTAGCATGTCCTAGTGTCTCGGTTAGCTTATCAGTCTAAGCCTTTGAATTTGCCCTAATATGTCAGAGATGAGTGCATGGTACTGCTATGCATATATCACCCCAGTCCCAGGGGTGCTACAAACATGTGTGTGCAAAAACTCTGGGACCCACGGAACATTGCCTATTGCTGTGGGCAATTTTATTATTTGTTTATTTATTTATTGAAGGGAAGAGTGTAACGGGGTGTTCAAGGTCTCACTATTAGATCAGACTCATAGTGATCTATCTGATTACAGCCTGCCAAGAGCTGGGGTTACAGGTGTGCACCACCATGCCCAGTCTCAATTGCTGTCTCAGCGTGTCCCAGGGGTGGATAGGGGGTGAGGGGTGGGGTGGGAGGAAACATAGCAGGCCCTGGGATCCAATCCTCAGCCCATGTGCCTGCTTGCAGGTGCTTTAAACCACTGAGCTATTTGGCTGACTGTTGTGGGCAATTTTAATGGGAATCTGTCCTGTGCATTGCACATTTGAGGGAATAATTCCCAAATTAAACAGAAGTTCAGAGATGATCACCTGTCCCCACTAATGTTGTGTGTGGAATTAGATAAACATACTGAAAACAGGACAATTGGACCCAACAGTCCACATCATGGGTTCTAGTCCTTCCTCTACCACAAAATAGATCTAAGACCTCCCTGGGTCTCATTTTCTATCTTTGCAAAAGCAGAAGTTGAGATGTTGTTTTCTACGAGATGCAGAGTCCATGGTGGTTCTCTACAGAGTTTCTGAGGAGAGGTCAGTAGGTGATTAAATCAAGGTTAGAATCCCTCCCATCCCTCCCTTTCATTTTATTTTTTATTTTAAGGAGACAAAAAAAAAAAAAAAAAAGAACCCAATATAAATGATGCAAAATTTCAAAACAAGATGATAGGAAATTAACAATGGTTATTATATTTCTTATTGCTCTCTTCAAAGTAGTTGCTCAGATTATCAGATGCAGATAGTATAGTACTTACGGCAAGATAGAGGGCTGCTAAGCAAGCACTCTTCCACGGAGTACAGCCTCATCAGAACTTCATTATAGTTTAATAGCTCTTATCTTTTTCATGCTTTGATACAAGGTCTCCAAGCTGGACTTGAACTCCCTAGGTAGCTCAGGCTGGCCTCAAATTTCTGGCAATCCTCCTGCCTCAGTCAACAGAGACCTGGGGTTATAGGCAGGTGGCACTACCAAGTGGCTAAGAGCATCCCTTACCTCAACTGTATGGGATAACATTTTCAATTTCACATATTGTTAGGTTTTTTTGAATATTTGTGCATACTTTTTTTTTTTTTTTGACGTATTTTGTTGTTACAGGGTCTTACTACACAGTTCAGACTCATGTGCTCCTCCTGCTTTCACCTTCCCAAACACTGGGATTACAGGTGTGCACCACCACATGCAGACTCTGCATGGCTCAGTGTGCCTGGGGGTGGGGGCTGCGCAGCATGTGTTTAAATCAGTTCAATGTCAAGTTCTTAGGACAGTGCTCTGCCTGCTCTGCCTCCTGCCAGATGCTGTGCACTGCAGACCGGGAATCAAACCCTGGTCCTTACACTTACTTAAGCTTGCCTAAGCAGGAGCTTTAGCCCAGTGAGCTCTTTCTGGCTCTACACTTGTGTATATTTAATGAGATTTCTTAGGGTTAGAACCCAAGTCTAAACACAAAATTCATTTATTTTATATGCATCTTATGCACATAAGCTGTGAATTTTTTTTTTTTTTTTTACAGCATTTTTTGTGCCCTTGTGTTTTGACTACGATCTGACACATGTGGTCTAGTGTGGAATGTTCTCCTTGTGACATCCACTAGTCCTGAAAATATGTTGGATTGAGGAGCAGTTTGATTGGCAGACTTTCAGCTTGGGAGAGCTCAAACTGCAGTAAGTTTGTTTTGATGGAGAAACTGGAGTAGCATTTTAGTTTGAGAGCTGTTAGTCATGATAGCTATTAAAGAAAGAGGAGCCAGTGCTAGACCAGAGGCTATGGGGCCTGGGGTGGGCCCTGGGTGAGCTGCTTCACTTCTTTCATTCTTTGTTTCTTCCTTTGTCACAGGATGGGTCTAGCGAGCACTCTCTGAAGAAGCTTCTAAGGAAGAAGACAAGGACTTCTTGGAAACTGCCATCCATGCAGAGCAATGAGGAGGTTCTGATGTTCTGCAGCCTCCAGGGCACAAGCAGGTGGAGCCTGTGGCTTGTGACTTAATGCTTGCTGGGAAGAAGCTCACAAGGGGTGAGCTGAAAAGAGGGGAAGGACGAGGAAGCGGAGCACTAAAGCTCAGCTCCAAGTGATGTGCAAAGAGGGAAATGAAGTCTCCCATAAAATTGCCTGTTATTAAGGCACAGAATGGATCGAATGCTGTGTTTAAATCAGTTCAATGTCAAGTTCTTAGGACAGTGCTCTGCCTGCTCTGCCTCCTGCCAGATGCTGTGCACTGCAGTGATGTTCGGGAACTTTCAGGCAGTGATAGGAGAGAATGAAGTGGGGCGGGGGGCGCGTAGCATATTTAAAGGAGAGACAGCATCTGCCTACAATTGAATGGAAATATTTTGAGTGCATGTTAAGGAATATGAAAAATAATGACAAAGTTTACAAAGAAAGAGTCTTAACTTTGATCTTATTTTCTCCTGCAAAGCAACTTGGTAGTTGCTTTCAAGTACTAAGCCACAAATTCAATAGTTAAGTGGAAAGTCCTCATTTGTGTCATAGGGTTCCTTTTCTTTCCAAAAAGTTGAAAACTTACTAAGGTGATAATCTAGAGAGGTTAATGTATATTGTGTTAGCTGTTTAGCTTGTATAATAACTACAGCAGTGTAGAATAGTTGAGATTAAGGGCTAGATTTAAATAAGTGAAGAGTCCAGTTATTATCAGTGTCTAGTTAGGAAATCTGAAACATTGATTTGATGAAGAAAAGTTTTCCTCCCAGTTGTTGGTAAGGATTTTAATGAGAATGTGTCCTTTATAGACTCTGATTTTCTAAGGATTAGTTCTCAAATTAAAATGGAGCTTTAGATCAGAGTATAGGGGTAAACTGATTTACTTGAAGGACAAATACTATGATAGATTGAGCCTCAACACTAAATTGCATTTATCCCTAAGTCTTCTAAATCTGAAATCCTTCATAGACAGATGTTAGACTGTCAGCTTCTTGAAGGTAGCTAATAATTATTGTTCTCTCACCCTCTCCCTCCCTCCCTTTCTCCCTCCTTCTCTATGTCTCTGTCTCTGTCTCTCTACTTGGTACAGGGTCTCACTATGCAGCTTGGACTCAGTGATCCTTCTGTTTTCAGTTTCCCCAGCATTGGGATTACAGGCATGTGATACCACTCCCAGTCTTGGTGGCCAGTTCAGGGTGTCTGGGGGTGAGGCCAGGGGTGCATGTGGTGTTGGGGACCGAACCCTGGTCCCTGAGCTTTCCTAAGCAGGCACTTAGTCTGCTGAGCTATCTTGCCAGCCCTACTGTTCTTTCTCTTACATCATCAGTCCTTAATGTATTAGTGCCAAATAAGTGTTCATTAAATATTCATGAAATAGGATGGAGATGAAAATACTTCTTTGGCTTTTAAAAATTATTGTAGAGCTGGATTTTGCAGCAGGGCACATCTTTCTAACAACTACATGGCTTGACCACTCATGCACCAAACAACAAGGCCTCCAGAGGCCGGCTGTGGATTGAATTTTCCCAGTACTTTACCAGCCTTTACAAATGAGGAAGCTTCAACTGCATGTTAACAATATGGATTTTTGGATTCCTCTGTAACATCTGAGGTTGTGGCACTGCTTGCCTCCTACACCTCTGTGGTGACAAAGAGCTGAAATCTAGAAGCTGCTACTTCCACCAGACAAGGGTCTTCCATGTCTGCTATTGTAGTGAAATATGACCAGGCCAAAGACTCATGAGTTGGAGGCTCAGTCATAGTGTACAGGACCAGTGGGATGAGGCAGGAGCTTTAGTAGAGGCTGCCCAGAAGAAGGAAGTTGGGTCACTGAGTGCATGCCCTTGAAGGGGGACTTGGAAGCCTGCCTTCCTCACGTCTTTTGCTCTTGGTTCCCAGCAGCTCGCAGGTGAAGCACTGTCTGCCATCATGTCCACCTTCCACGATGTGCTGCACTACTACAGGGCCAAAGCAGCCTCGCTTGCAGACCTTGGATGGGAACCTTTGAAACCGTGAGCCAAAACAAAACTTTCTCCCTTGAAAGATGATTTTCTAGCATTTTGTCACAGCAACAAAACACACCTGACACAGGCCTTTAGGACCCAGTGACTCTATTTGGTATGCATTTCTATCGCTGTTGGATTTGAAGGAGTTAAGAATCTAGTGGGAGCTTAATAATTTCTCCAGCCCCACAAAAAAGAGGAAGTGGACTCTGAGAAGCAGATTTGGAGTGAATCTAGTCGCACATCCTCGATACTTCTGCATGGCTCCCATGGGAATTGAGCAGGATCCAAGCACTAAATTACCCTAATGATATCAGGTAGGAGTTCATCAGGGAGCCGTTGAAGAGTTTGTCAGAGCATATTAAAATACAATATATTCACATAATCAAAAAAGGTACATCAGTCCATCTGTCTATACATTCCTTTCTGATATTAAATTTGTCCAGGGACTTTTCAAAATTACATCATCTACCCAGACCCCCTCCTTTAACGAATAAAAATGTGGAAAGAATGGAGAGAAAATCAGAATAATGCACAGCGGTGGAAGTCCTATAATTGAAATCATTATTGCTTAAGACACCATTGCTTTAATCAGCGCCATCATAAATCAATGCTTTTCACAAGTGAAGGCTTAAAATAAAGTGCTGTTAAACAAATTGGGTCTCTTAAAAGCCATGATGCAATTGGGAGGCTACTGAAAATGGATAAAAAAGTGCTTTCTGAATGGATACACCGGTTCTAGCATTTTATCTTTCACTTAATTTAGAAAAATATATTACCTGGTCCTTTCTTAGAAATTACATAGTGGAGGTCTATAATGGCCAAGTCTTTAACCCATTAAAAAAATTTACTCCCAGGAACAGTTAATATTTGATGTTTAATTGCTCTTTCTTCATGAGGAAAAAAAAAAAAGATATGTTTCTTTCCTTCCTTGCTTGATTGACTTTTCAAAAATTGTCTGGCAAGCTCTAATAATGAAGAAGAGGAATTGATTCTCAGACACTCACGTGCATGTACATATGTGTACATATACACATGCATATGTACATATGATGTACGTAAGTACATATGATATATGCAGATGTATACATCGCATCTGCTTACACACATATTCACTCATGGGCCAGGAGCTGTTGCTTGCTTTCTCTCTATAGCTACAAAGCGGGCCTCATTGTCTCCACTGCATTGATCAAGCTGCAGAGGTCTAGGAAGATCCCGGGCTGTCCTGCACAGAGACACACAGGTCATAAGTGCAGGCAGTCTCTGCCCCTTCCACTGCCTTTCCCACTCTCGGTGCACTTTAGACTCAGTGTAGAGACCTCCGTGGAGCTGAGGAGTATTGCCTTGGTCCAATCAATCTCTCAGCCTGCTTAGCCAGCTCTAGATTCTGGGATCCACTGGAAATGTTGTACCATCTGCCAAGTCGGAGGAGGCTTTTCAGGGAGTCCTCCGAGGCAGCAGAGTCGGGGAGCCGCTGACCCACCTCCTCAGGCTTGTCAGCTTAGATTTCTCATCAGATTTTTGCTTGGATGAGCAGAAAGCTCACAAATCTTTTTACAAGAACAATGCCTGCATAGACTTCAAATGAATTTTTGGGCCCCTCCTCATGACTCCTTTCTAGAGTCACTGGTATGGAAAAATGAGGGGAAAACATTCCCTTGATTGCCTCCAGTTAGAAAATTTCCATTTCAGCATTATCAGACTCTTCTCTTTCTCCTGTGGTAAGTTTGATACCAAAGGCCAAAGCTCTCCCTTTCTTTTCTTTTTGTTTTTTCTTTCCACAAAACCAGGTATTATTAGGTCTTTGAAAAGCTGCACAAACCAACTGTCCCTCCAAAGATTATCCCTTTCACAGCTCAGGTGCGGTGTCTCCTTGGGTTACACTTCCCATGACTTGTGGTCAGATGTGGGCGGTGTCACTCGGCGTTATTCCACCTCCCAGGAAAATATTTGTATGTGGCCTTGCAAGTCCTAGCTCCGCTGGGACCAGTGCTGCATATACTATCTTCCTATCGGTGGTGGTGGGCAGCTGGATGTGGCTTTTATGGGACAACTGGACATCTGGCAGAAAACCAGAAAGTCACTTCTTCCCTCTGTGACTTGGGTCAGCCAATCAAGGATGAGGCTTGGAAGTATTAGGTGAATTATTTCTGAGAGACAAACCATAGCACATTGAGAAAGCAGTTGGGAGTTCCCAGCATATGGTCATAGAGTGGAAGTTTGTACAGTGTGTAGAACCTAGGGGACCAGGACTATCGCTCTGTGGCAGGTCCCTTGCTTAGGATGCCCAAGGCTCTGAGCTGGATCTTTGTCACTCCACAAATGAACAAAGACCCCAAAGAAGCCTCTCACAGAATCCTATCCCCCAGATCTGAAAATATAATTTATATTTTGGGAGCAGGTGCTGGGAATCAAACTCAGGACCTCATGCTTGCCAGATGGGTGCTCTGCTGCTGAGGTAAATCCTTGGCATGGAAATACAAATTCTTATTTGTATACTTTTAAACCTTTCTTCCTTTTTCTTGCCTCCCATTTTCTTCCCTGTTTTTCATTGTGTTTTCTATTTTCCTCTTAAAACATTTTGCATCCGTACATGCTCACAGCTCATAATGTTTACATTCCTAAAGCCAAGCTGGTCCACGTACAGAATGCATCTTCATTCCTTTTCCACCTCTGCCTCCCTCTGTCTCTATCTCCTTTCCATCCATGAAAGATCTATCTCTCTACTTTGGATTATCTTGGTGCTCTTTGTCATTCAAGAAATGATGACAGGACACCCACAATTGCTGTGATGAGGTCTGATGGAAAAATCCTCTTGGGAGCTCATTGGCAATTTGCATAAAGAGGCACAGAAGGGGCTGGGGATATGGCTCAGTGGCATAAGCACCTGACTGGCCAGGGCAAGGTCCTGAGGTCGATCCCCAGCATCAGAAAAAAAGAGGCACAAAAATATATGAGAACTGTGCAATGATAGGAAGATAGGAGAGGCACCCCAGTGCTTACAAACAGGAGAAGGGTGTGCGATCGTAATAGTGAACATTTGTCTGAAATACATGGTAGTGCTTTATAGGCATTGTCACTTTTAGTCTGTCATGGACTTTGTGTGCTAGAAATCATTAGATCTCCATTTTACAGAGGAGAAAGGCGAGACACGGGAAAATTAGTTGCTTTATCTGAAGCCATACTGTTACTGTGATATTTCAACCCAATCTCAGCTATAGATCTTATGCTCTTAACTTTTAATAATTTGTAATTCCTCATAATAGGTGGTTAATTTTACATATAAAGAAACAAACAGTAACACCTTCCTCATATTGCCCACCAGTAAGCAATATTGGAAAAGCTCTATTCATGTGAAAAAACAAACAGGACAGCTTAAACCAAGACAAAATAGCCACCTTTTAAAAAAATGTATTTGGTTATTACAGAATTTCCCTGTGCAGCTCCGACTCAGTGATCCTCCTGTTCTCCACCTTCCCAGCATTGGGATTACAGGCATGCACCACCACGCCAGGACTCTGGCCAGCTCAGCCTGCCCTGGGGGTGGGACTGGTGCAGGGATCGAATTCTGTTCCCTACACTTGCCTAAGCCTTAGCAGATGCTTTAGTCTGCTGAGCTATCTCAGGCCCCTAAAACAGACAAATTTGAGCACGTTTATCTGTAAGCAGCTAATAAAATAACTGGTAGCTATCTGAGGTGAGACTTAAATGTTTCAAAGTTTGGCCTCTGGATGAGCATTAAGCACTGTATGAATGATTCTTAGCTAAGAGAATCTCACTGGTATTCTGCCAATTGAAGAAAAATTCAAAGGAACAAACCTTACATGTCCCAAAAACTTTGAAATGACCTCATCAACATGCATTTGAGAGTTTGCTTTTGGACTCAGGCCTAGGTCAGTATTTCTTAGTTTGCAAGAATTTATCTGAAAACATTAAAGGAATCTGCAAACTTTTGTTCTCTGCAGTAGAATACACAGATTAACAATATCCTGTTGCATATCTCTTTATGTTTATTCAAGGATATTAGAAATCTTTTAGATCCACTCCTGGTCTGAGGATTTATATTAGTATGTCTATTTTCTTTTGCAGATTTTTTTTTTTTTTTTTTTTTTTTTTTTTTTTTTTTTTTTTTTTTTTTGGTATTTTAGGGAAGGGACTACAGGATGTCCAGAGTCTCACTACTAGATCTGACTCATAGTGATCTGCCTGTTTACTGAGAGTTGAGATTACAGGCGTGTACCACCACGCCCATTCTCAGTTGCCGTCTCAGCGCGCCCCCGGGGCAGGCCCGGGAATCCCTGGCCCCTGCGCCTGCATGAAGGTTCTTTAATCCACTGAGCTATTTGGCCGACCCCAGAATTTATTTTTATAGACAAGTTTGGTGCCTAATTAGAACACATTCATCATGTGCTCTAACCGTTCAAGCATGGATGAAGTTTTTCCAGAATGCCACCTACATCTGGGTAATTAAGGGCTCTAAGTAACTGCAATATATTTAATTTTATCATTAAGAATATACCATTTATAACGGACGCTTGTATTCAGATACATGGTTAATAGCTGCCTTTTGAGTTTTCCAGGTTAGTGGGAAAAAAATGCATAGGGCCCCTCGGCAGGAGCCCAGGGCTCTGTCTGCAGCGTTCCTGGCTCAGCGGGGTGGTGGACAGTGCTATGAGCAGCTTTTCTTTGCACGCCTGCAGAAGTGAGCTTCTGTTACACCCACCTGAAGTATGATCAAACAATAGTATGGATGTTAATTTATTTATTTTTTTAATTTTGTGTATTTAGGACAGAGGCTACAGGGTCTCACTACACAGATCGTACTCATAGCGATTCTTCTGCTTTCAGCCTCCCAAGGCCTGGGATTACAGGCGTGCGCCGCCACGCCCAGTCTCAGTGTCCGTCTCAGCGCACCGAAGGCGCAGGACCAGCATGACCCTCTGGGATGTAACCGCGGCCGCTGAGCTCTGCCCAGGCAGGTGCTTTAGTCTGCTGAGCTCTCCGGCCTGCCCAGGATGTTTAATTTTTAAAAATGTCTTACTGTAGAAGGCACACTACCGGCAATTTCTCTCATGCAGGCCATCTTCCCCGCCCCGCGTGGGCCTGTCCCACCGTCTGCGCTGGCTGCTCCCTGCAGCAGCTCCGTGGGTGTCTGCAGTCGCACCGTTGTGGGTCCCTCAGAGCCAATTCCAAGCGCCTACGTTTTAGGGTCGTTTTGACCTTGTGGAAGGCCCAAAAGTCTCACAGCGCCGCGTTTGGTGCACAGAACGAAGGAGGCCCACCTGTAATGTTTGTGTTTCACAGCAATTGCCATTAGCATTATTAAACGATTCAGGACGTTAAGGCAGCCACCCAGAGACTCTCGCTAAAAAGGATTTCAGACCAGCTCTAGAAAGTGCCAAGAGTGACAGAATAAATGTGTTTGAAACAAAGGAGAGTATGCGGAGGAGGACCCGGCACATAGGGAGTGCCTTTTGCTGTGACAGGTTTTTAAAGTTTAAATATTCACCATGTGTTCTGACCCACACTTAAAGTGTGAGATAAGATGGACAGGGATGCAGGATACCCAGGTGCGAGATCCGACAATGGCCGTGACCATGCCCAGAGCTCCGCCAGGACCTAGCGTCCCCACAGTGTGCCTGGCCTTGTTGCCAATATAATCACAGCCTGGTCATAATTCCATTCCTTGAAATATTTTCGTCATCAAGAAGAGGGCAATTTTTTTTCTTTTACCATGTCTGTTTTTTAAAAGAGAAAAATTCTCAAGTACAAATTTCAAAAGACTTCCTATGCACTCTGCATCCTACACGGGATTGTACACCCAGGAGACAGAAACATCATACTTAGAGGTCACTGGGTCATCCAGGCCAGCAACTCCCCCTGGGCAGTGGTCTTTGCCTATGTTACAGAAGACGGCAAAAACACAAGCCACCACGCAGCTGTCCAATTATGCACTGCTCTATCGACGGGGGAAATTCCTCCCTCACTTGTGCCGGCGAACAGTTATGCCCCGGAGCCCAGGACGGACATGCCTTGTAACTTTTTAACCTAGTTAGTGTAGCTGCCAATATTATTCCTGTTCGTAGAAATGTCTAATCCTTTCTTGAATCTTGGTAGACTATTTGCCTCCATAACATCCCGCGGCTATGAATTCCACAGGTAGATTGTACGCTGCTGTAAGAAGGATTTCCTTTCCACATTTTAAGTTTGTTGCCTTTTAGTGTCATGAGGTGGTTCTTACGCTGGCATTGTGCGGCACAGAATAGAAACATTTCCAGTGGAGCTCTAATTCTCCCAAGCGCTTGCTTTACTACTCTCCATCATTTTGTGTGTGTGTTTTCTAGTCTAAGACTTCTCATTCTGATTAAATGATGTGATTTGAATAAGTGGCTCCACACTATCTTGAATACCTGGCAGACACTGGAAACAAACCCCTTTTGGTTGTCCAGGCTTCTTTGCTGGACAAATATTTACCAAGTACTTATTTGTGTAGAAATCATTTTAATGTTAGAGGGACAGCCTTGAACAAGGCTGAGTCCTTTTTTGGGAGGATCTCATTTTCCGGAAACGGAGGCAAGCTGTAGAATAATGGGAGAAAAGCTGTAGAATAATGTGTGGTTTGTGATCCTTTTAAGTACACTCAGATCTTGTCTGTAGGTTTCACGTCTTCAGATTGAACCAGACTTTACGTCTTGCCTGGGTTATTCTCCAGGCAAGGCAGTTGAATAATTATTTCTGTATAATTTATATTGTAGTAGATATTACAAGTGATCTAGAGATGATTTTAAATATTTAGAAGGATAGATTATGTGCATAGTCTATCATTTTATTGAAAGAGCTTAAACTCCTTGACAGAGACGCATTCATACTGGTTCAACTCCCGGTGAGTAGGAAGGGATGATTGAACTACGGGAAAATGTGAAGAGACTTGAAGAAGACGCTAGGGAGTACTTCAGACCCCATGGTCATAGTCAGGGCATGACTCTCTGCAAAGGGGACAGCTAAAGGTGGCCACCAAGGTGAAAGCACCCCGAAGGTGGACTCCAGTCTGGCTTTCAGAACAACGTCCAGCAGTAATAAGCTCAGGCTCAGCCTCCATGTGCTGAAGGCATGGAAGAATCAAGGTTGAGGGGCTGGGGAGATAGCTCAGTGGAATAAGCACTTGCCTGGCAAGCTCAGGGTCCTGAGTTCAATCCCTGGTTCTCAAAAAAAGAAAGAAAGAATCAAGGTTGAGAGGGGAAAGTGCAGGAAAAGAAGTCACACAGCAAGTGACTCAGCAGGTGTAAAGGCAAGTTAGGATCTGAACGTGTTTCCAGCTAACAGCTCAATTACCTCAGCCAAGGCACTTCATTGTTTTCACCCGGCATGTTCTCCTCCATAGAGATGCGTGCACAGTGTCCCGCCTGGTGGGCAGTTAGAGGCGACACCACGTGGAAGTTCTTCTAAAACTGCCGAATGGTGCAAGACGTTGGTTCCTCCTGCAGACATCAGTTGTCCTCAGCCCTTGTCATCTGTTCTTGCCATTCTCCATTGATTTCTCAGTTCACTGTTGGATCTTTGTCACTGCCTGAAGCCCAGCAGTATTCTCTGTGGCACTTTACTTTCTGCCCCAGAGGGGGTCTAAGTGGACTGGATTTATCCACCCCAAACTCTTGCCTTGATTGATTGATTGATTGATTGATGTTATGGCCAGCTCAGCCTGCCCTGGGGGTGGGGCTGGCACAGCATGTGGTGCCAGGGATTGAATAGCGGTCCCTGCAGTTGCCTAAGCCGGCACTTTAGACCGCTGAGCCATCTCGCCCACCGGCCCCTTGCCTATAGTTTAAGAACTCAATAAACACAATCAGGTGGACTACTGCTTGTTGATGCAGCGAACAGGATGTGGATTTCAAATAGTGATTGTAGAGCCAGCCGGATAGCTCAGCAGACTAATGCGCCTGCTTAGGCAGAACGCAGCAGCCGGGGTTTGATTCCCGGCCTGCTGTGCTGGCCGCACCCCCAGGCACACAGAGACAGCAATTGAGAGTGAACATGGTGGCGTGCATTTATAATCCCAGTGCTCGGGAGGCAGAAAACAGGAGACTCACTGTGAGTCTGTTCTACATGGTGAGACCTTGTTGATCCTATACTAAATACAGAAAAACAAAAAATAGTGATTGTTTGCTTTTATTTTGTTTACTTATTAATCTTCTGGGGTCAGGTTAACCAAACTTTTCTCTGTACAAGACACGGTCCTTGCCTGGAGTGTGGGGGCACCTCCCCCAGAAGCCACGGCGTTGGCCCCAGTGACCCCGTCACCTGCATATGACTTCCCGATCATTCTGACAGAGGCAGGCATTGACCATCTCCTTACGGTACCTCTTGTTATTCTTTCTAATTACTCCTTCGTGTACCTTTTTTTCCACTTAGGCAATTTGAAGTTGGGGCATGTGCCGCTCTGCATAATAATGCATTATAAAGGCATTTCAAGGAATAAATTATTAGGATTGTTTACACGCATGGTTCAAATTTACTGGCAAATTGCTCGGGCCTTGGTTTTATGGTGTAGCTGCCAGCCGGGTTCCTCGTGGGTAAAACTCTGAAACAGGAGAAGCGGTCCTTTGCTACCCCTCGCCAGCACTTCCTCTGCCCCGCTCCTGCCTTTTCAACGCCTCCCTCCTTCCTAGCCCCAAGTAGCTCCGTGAGGCTCTCAAGTCCTCAGAGGCACTCTGGGGGACCTCCACAGGCCGCCCCCACCAAAGGTGAGGCATGCAAAGGAATAAATCTTCAATGGTATAATTTTAGAAGCTGTGGCAACTGGGAAGGGCAGCTATTTTTGGCTGAAGGGCTTTCTCCTTGACCTGACATGATACCACTTTGCCTGCTGCTAGCGCGGCCCGCCAGCCCTGCACACGACACTCGTTTCAGCTACGTGCTTGCCATTCCTCGGGGCGGCTTCTTGCTTCTGTGCTGTGCAGCTCTGTGGTCATCTAGCATTTTCTGGGCCCGTGAAAGGGTGTGGCTCTGTGGACGCGTGCCTTGTCAGAGCTGACACACCAGGGTGGCAGCCTGGACACCTCTGGGGTAGCACAGATGGACTGGACTCCTTTGCACAGTAGGCGTGGAGGAAACTGGCTGATCCAGTTTCTTCAGAGCACTTGGCCTCCAGCTTTATCAGCTGCTCAACCGGCATTGAGTGAGTCACTCCATTCTGAGCCAGGCAGGTCTCCGGGGCTTGGTCTCCCACCTACATGGGCTCACTGGAACATGGGGCCCACTGGGCCCTTCTGCCCACCCTGCTTGCTATCTTCCCACTCATGTTCCTGACGTGGCTGCTGACTGCGGACCCCCTGGACTGCTGGGGAAGGGAGTCAGAGTTCCCACAGCAGATGGGCAGAATAGCCCTGAGAAGATTTGAAGGAGGCCAAGAATAACAGCTTTTTCCAGATGAAGGTCCTGCTGGAGCCAAGACCATCCCTGGTGTAGGGTAGATTGGTCTTGGTTTTACAACCTAAGAAGTACAGGGACAATTCAGAGACTGTTCAAGACGCAGGGATAAAGTCAGGAAGGACAGGAAAATGGGATCAGCTGACAAAAAGGAACCCCACTGCTGCATGTCAGAAGAGAAAAAGAGGTCTTTTATAGCTGTGGAGAGAGTTGGGG
>PVKN010026071.1:0-13932 GCA_004027915.1 Capromys pilorides
AACATGTACAACTACAGAATCAGTAAATCAAAGTCACAGGAAAATTTCGACATCTGCCTTAATGTTGAAGGAAGAGTGGGCTGTCATATAGAATTATCACTGGACACAGGTGCTCAGGAGAAAGATAATCCACTGAAGAAGGACCTCACATAGTCTCTCTTTCTAGGTTCTCAGAAAGGAAACTATGTGCATAGAACTTCCTCCATTTGGAGACAGGTTGGGAACCCTCTGGAGCAGGTGACATACTTTCATAGAAGTCAGGTCTTAGAATCTCTCCATGGTCAGCCTGTGCATAGAAAAGGTGGTAGAAAGCCAAACTCTTCTCTTGGTTGCATTAATTCTCTGGGTGTCAGAAGTTTGCTGTGCATGACATACCTTTAAGAAGATAAATTCTAGTTTGCAGCCCTGGCTTTGGAGGAAGCAGAGGATCAGTGGATAAGCTGGCAGAAGGCCATCAGAGCACCATGGTTTCTGAGGTCCTTTCCAACTCCTTAACGTCAAAGTCCTCAGCCTGCCAAAGACAGATGCTGCATGATGTATGTGTTCTGATCTCTTATGTTTTTCACATCTGGAATTTTAACAGAAGTTTCATAAAAAGTAGGAAGTGAGCCCTGGAAATGGACAGGAAAATTGAGGTAGCAAAGGCATGGTGAACTCCCTGCAGAGGGGCAGACAAATTAGAATGAGGACCAGCACACCAAGAAGAGCTAACCAGCCCTGATGGGAGAGTTGGGGCCCAACAGCCAAGCACAAGTCTTCACCCATCACAGCTCATCAGTAGCATGTTAAGGTAATCCAACGTCTCAGGTACCTTTCCATGCCTAGAGGGTGTAGCTCAAGCCAAGCAGACCCATTACCTCTCCTTATGAATGTGATGGTGTCAGCACATGGGTGGATCTAAGTGATAACCAAGTACTCATCACTACAAGGGCTGAGATGAGCATTAGGTGATCAGAGAGGAAAGGTGTAAAACAAAGGTGTAAATCAAAGAGCTATCCTAGAGGGAAAGAGAGAGGAGCTATGTGGAGAGAAATTTTATTAATGTAAGTTTTAACTGAGGCCATTAATTTCTAGTCTTTTACATTTTATAAAAATGCCACGTTCTTTTCATCTATTCCTTAAGTGATGGGCATTTTGGTTGTTTCCAAAATTTGACTGTGATAAATTGAGCTGCTACAACTTAAGAGCACAAACATCACTATGATATGATATTTTGAGTTCTTCTGGGAAAATACCCAGAAGGGGAACAGCTGGGTTAAATGAGATTTCCAGTACTAGTTTCTTAAGGAGTTTCCACACTAATTTCCATAATGGTTGCACCAGTCTACATTCCCACCAGCAGAAGAGAAGGGTTCCTTTCCCCTATAGCTTCTCCCACATTTGGTTGATTGATTTGGTTCCTTGATTTCTTTATAATAGCCATTCTTTTTGGGTGAGATGTCATCTCAATGTTGTTTTAATTTGCATTTATCAAATGGTGAGTGATACGGAGGATTTCTTCATAATTTATTTGCCATTTGTATTTCTTCCTCTGAGAAGTGTGTATTCATCTCAGATACCCGTTTTTGCATTGGGTCTTTAAATTTTGGGGGCCAGATTTATTTTATTTTATTTTTGTCTTTTTGAGACAGGGTCTTGCTATGCTGTTCAGGCGGGCCTTGAGCTCACTTTTGTAGCCCAGGCTGGTCTCATACTCACACCAACCCTCCTGCCTCAGCCTCCCAGATGCTGGGATTACAGGCATGTGCCACCACACCCAGCTCAGATTTGTTTTATTTCTTTATATAATTTAGATAGAAATCCTTTGCTGGAGTGATTGGTGGTCATGATTTCTCCCAATTTGTGTGTTTGCTTTTCACTCTGTTGGCAATTGCTTTTCACATGCAGCAATTTCTCAGTGAGATTAGGCCCCAGTTGTTGATTCATTGGAGTATTTTCCATTAACTTTGAAAGTAATAGATGATGGTCAGGTGATTTTCACCAACATCTATTTGTATGATACTTCTGTGTAAGGAGAGAACCTGGTTTTATTTTTCTGCAGATTAACTGACCATTGATTCTAGGTGTACAAGTAGATAATTTTAGCCAGATTACTCTAGATATACCTGAAAGCATCTGACTATTTTGTGTTCACATTTGGGTTTCTCAAACAGTGTTTATTGTGGTTTATTTCAAGCAATACTATACTGACTGAAAGAATGTTTGGAGTATAACTTTTCCTTGACAACTATGAAACCCTAGACTGCATGGTAGAAAATGAAAGAATTATTCTAGAATCCTGGAAAGGCTTAAATGTTAAAGGGAATAAGATTTGGAAATATTGATGAAGTAGATAATTCCTTTCTGAAGAAAAAAACCACTTAAAATATCACTATCTGAGAACTAACTATAGCATCAAAATGAGCTAGATTTCAGGTCTTAGAAAGGTAGCACAGAGTTGCAAGTCATAGATTAATCTCCAAGGAATAATTTCACTAGTGTTAATTATTCATAGGTACAATCTCAATCAGCATTATTGTGTTGCTTCTTTCTCTTTTAAATTAGATGGATTCAGAATCTGAGAGTGGATCAATTTTAGTGATGAGGCAGTAGAAAAGTGAGGAACCAATAACAGAATAAAAATCTAAAGGTTTGACTGAAGCAAGTCAAAGACACATACAGATGCCCAGTGTTACCTAAGTATGTGAGCAAAGTGGGGAAAATGAATCAAGATTCCAGAAAAGAGGGACTGAAAAGTGAAGAAGCAAATCCATATTAGGTAGTGGAGAATTATAAGCAATATGTGGATGTTTCATGGTGCAAAATTTTATGACTATACTCACTATTTAGGATTATGAATGATATTTCTACCACTTAAGTCAATTTATACAAACCCTCAATAAATCTATTTACATATACATATATTATACATATATGTATATACATATACATATTATACATATATGTATATACATATACATATTATACATATATGTATATATATATTTGCATGTCTATATATAGAAATCAAAGACCATATAACATCAATGAGTCTACATGTGTGTTTGAAAATATACATGTACATTGATAACGAAAAGACATTTATCAAATGCTGCCCCAGAGAGCTAATTATTTACTTGGAGATATTTTGAGACTACAAGCACTATAAACTAGAAGGACAATCTTCTCACATCTTTGACCATAGATATGTAGACTTAAAACCAGCTTTACTTTGGGTTAAAATTCCATAAACACACTTTAGTCATAAGCCAATTTCTCTCAGCGAATTTTCTCATTGCTCCTTTCACATCCTTGTTCCTCAGGCTGTAGATGACAGGGTTCAGCATGGGAATGACAATGGTGTAGAATGTGGACACCACCATGTCATGCTGCAAGGCATAGCCGGAACTTGGTCTCACATACATGAAGAGGATTGTCCCATGATAAATGGACACTCCGGTGAGGTGGGAGCCACACGTAGAGAACACTTTTTTCCTCCCCTCAGCAGAATTCATCCTCATAATGGCCAGCAGGATGAAGCCAAAGGAAATCAGGACAATCAGGATCGTGACCACCTCAATGGCGCCCACCAGATAGAAGAGTAGAAGCTGGTTGGTGTGGGTATCAGAGCAGGAGATAGTGAGGAGAGGAGGGATGTCACAGAAAACATGCCGGATCTCATTGGATCCACAGAAGGACAGGCTAAATGTGGCCACAGTATGTACCGTGGCATGTAAGATACCACCCACGTAGGAAGCAGTGATGATAGACACGTAGACCCTGGGTGACATAGTCACAGAGTACAGGAGCGGGTTGTAGATGGCCACATAGCGGTCGTAAGCCATGGCCGCCAGGAGAAAGCATTCTGTAGTCCCAAAAGTAACGAAAAAGAGCATCTGAGCTGTGCATCCCAGAAATGAAATGCTTTTGTCCTTTGTCAGAAAGTTGACCAACATTTTAGGTGTGACAACAGTGGAGTAGCAGGCATCCAAGAATGACAACACACTGAGAAAGTAGTACATGGGCTTGCGGAGCTGAACATCACCAGCGACCAATGCTACCAGACCCAAATTTCCCACCAGAGTGAAAAGATAAATGGCCAGGAATAGGAGAAATAGGAAGACTTGCAGGCCAAAATTGTCTGTGAAGCCAGTCAGGACGAACACAGTAACCTCAGTAACGTTCCTCAATTCAATCATGTTGGAATCCATCTCTTTGGCTGTCCCCCACATTTCAGTTATTATTTGTAAATTCTAAAGGCAATAGTTGCTGAAAATAATATTCACCATTTGTATTTTGGAAAGGCATGCAGAAATCCTTGTCACCTAAAAGAGGAGACAGAGATGAAGAAATCTTGGCCAAGTGGATTCATTATTTCCTTCAAGCGAATTGAAGACATTGTGCTGTTTACCTGTTGCCTGAACAAGTGCTGTTAGGAGAATCTTCTCATCTAATTGGCTGGCTTTGCCCGTTTTAGGTAACATATTTCTGCACACTCATATCTTTCCTTGTCCTACATTTCACAGAGACTTAATATGCACTCTGGGTTCCACGTAAAGTCCACAGAGTGACTGTGCTCATTGCTCTCAGTTCATCATAAGGAACAGCCACATGTACACCACAGCACAGAATGGGAGAAGCAGCATGGGCATTATCCATTGGACCTCCTTACTTACTGGAAAATGAGGTGATTTAGACTTACATTTCAGGGTGTCAATCCGGGTCACAGCCTGCCCAAAGCATCTGAAGACAATGCACTCATTCCATCAGTGTTCACTGGACAGTGAAAAATAGAACCAAAGAGAGGCTTCTTGCTGGATGTGCAACATCATGCAGCAACCAAAAAACAAAAACAATGAAATTAATTTTACACTGTGTTGTTACTACGGTTTGGTCTTTGAATTAAGACCTCACCATTGTCCAGTTTTGGTTTTAGCTTTATCATTTGAAAAAATCAATAATTTTATGGTAATTTATTTATTTATTTTTCATATTTGGTACAAGATCTCACTACACAGATCGACTCATAGGGATCTTCCTGTTTTCAGCCTCCCCAGCACTGGGATTGTAATCCCACATGCATGTGATGCCACGCTCTTTTATGGTGCCAGTCTCCTTGCACATGGGGCTGGGCTGTGGCAAACCCAGGTCACTACCCTGGGACAGGTAGACTCTTAGACTGCTGAGCTATCTCCCCAGTTCCTTGAATTATAATTTAAAAGTGCTTCAGATGTATCAGCTCATCTGGGTTATTTTTGAGATATATGATGTCAAAATTATTCATAATCATTTTCTTAAAAATATACAGATCCTGGAGTTTCTAATGCTACTATAAATTAAATATGTACCATAAACAAAAACCCATCTGCATCTTGAAGGAACAGTCCTGTCACTGAGATTCACTGGCTAGATTCCTACACGAGTTTCTCCACAAAGCGGGAGGATACAGTTCAGTGGAGAGTCTGCCTAACACATGAGGGGCCCTGCGTTCAACCCTTAACCACAACAGAAAACAAAATTCAGCTGGTGTCTTCTGTATTTGTTTTCAGCTTGCCATGTACTAAAGTATATTTAAAATAAAATAAGAGCTACACAAAGGTATGAGCTAACCCAGGGACCTTCAATGATGTATATTGCGATAAAATGCATCATAACTTTGTCATATTGAATCTTCCAACTTTCAAGAAGATAGCAAACTATGGTGGTTGGAAATGGTTTTCAAAAGAGTAGTTGACATGGCTTTATTTTTAAACAAAGGATGAGAGTGGAAAACTTGCCTCTCCTTCAGAAGAAAACAATGGTTTGGATTGAGGAAAATTTTCTGCAATACCTCTGTCATCTCCACAAAGGTGTTACTGATGTGCAGTGTTCAGGTACAAAGACATTAAACATCTTGTTAAAATTTAATGTACGTGAAGGATGAAGCATACAAGACCTGCATTGCAAGCTTTGCTAAGCCACAACGTAAATAGCTAACTATAAACTTGAGTTTTTATTATTTAACTTGTCATTATTGGGCTTCTAACAGAAAACTAAGAATTGCTTCATCCAGTTATGACTAGGTTTTATACGACTCTTAATACCCATAAAAATTCCATGTTAATGATACTATATTTGCTGAACCCCAATATTCAGATGACTGACACTGTCAATAGTTCTACAAAATGTTGTACATGGTTTCAAGGTAAATCCTGAGGGAATTTAACTGGCATGGTCAGACACAAAAATTCCATGTTTTGTTGTGTAGGTCTTGCTTTAACTTGGCCTTAACCACCCACCAGAAAAGTTTAACCATGAGGTATAAAAAGTAAAGTCAGATAAGTATGCTGAGCTGTGAAAGTCTCAAGTCAACAATTTCCTATATTCTATAAAATACTGGAATTTAAGAAGATATCTGTAATGCTTGATGCACTGTGTCAACTTGAAAAGTTTAGAAGCTTGACCAGGTATCTGAGAAGTCCTATCTCCCAGGACACAAGGACGTGTCCTGGAGAGTTCGCTCAGCTCTAGGAGGCTAAGATGTTTGATTCACTCAGTCAACTTGAGAAGTTTAGAAGGTTGACTAAGTGGCTCAGCGGGGGCCACGGGCCTCACTGTGTAAATAACCTGAGCCTGTGCAAGAGGAGGACAGGGAGATGGTGTGAGCGCTGTACCCACCCTGGGGAATCCCCTGCATACAATATAAATGAGGAGAAGAGGCCTGATCTTCCCTACCTTTTTAAATTCTTCTTGGTGGTGTTGCTTATACCAGGAATCCACGTTAGGACATTGCCCTTGCCAGGCAGGCGCTGTGCTCCTGAGCCCAACTTCCCCACCACATGCCCTGCTTACTCTTGATGCTTTACAGTCTCCTGACTCCATGCTCTGTTGCTCCTCTGCCAGGCCATTCTGCCTTGGAGCCAGGTGATTAGCGACTCAACCCTCCACACACTGCCAGCTAGGTAAACCCTTTCTGCCTTGATTTTGTGGGTCAGGTACTTATGTCAGCAATGAGAGTAAAGTAGCTGAAACAACATCTTCCCCTCTGTGGATGGGAGAGATACGACGCAGTTATGACTTTTGAAGCAAGTCCTCTTGGCTTTTGTCCCTTGCATGAGTCTGTAGTGTGTACTGGTTACATTCATCATGAGGACGTGGCAGGCGTTTACCTTTGATATTATTGATTTTCTAATAAACTATGATGATGGTGTTCTTCACTGTGGAGCACACAGGTGGTTTGTGAATTAATATACAGCTCATTGCTCCAGATCATCTCTCAGTAGAGCAGCCACTAGATTCCCATCAAGGACCAAGGGGACGATCTAAACCAAGACTGGTTTTCAGGGTCTCACCCCAGATGCTCGCAATGCAGACATTTTGGGGAATTTACTGTTAGGACACTGCATTTGGCTTCTCCCAGTTCACAATGAAAAGATTATAGGTAAAAACACAGACCTCAGAAGTTCTTAACAAAAGTGAGTAACAAGGAAGAGCAATGAAACTTCAGCTCCCCAGTTCTCATGCTGAAAAGAAAAATGACTGACCATGTCACTAACAGTGAGACCAAATGGAGCCAGCACTGCGCAGCAGCCCTCACACAGTCCTGAGTCTACACAGGGGGAAAACGAAGGGCGCTTTGCCTTTGGAGTCTGCATGCCTCAGGGCAAGCAATCAGCACTCCTGTGTTGACGAGGTGAGAGGGCTGTAGCCAAGGTTCACACAGCAGATGAGCTGCAGGCGTACAGCAGAGCATGACTCAGCCGGGCTTCCGTCCACACTCGCGCTATCCTCACTTCGTGCTACAGACCCATCGTAAGGTGTGGAAACTCAGAAATCATCGCAGACAACACACAACACACAATCACACCTGCTCACCCTTAGGTTCACAGCCACCGCAGTCAAGCTTAGGGAAGACCATAAGACTTAAACCTATAAGGCTAAGCGGCCTACTCTATGGGAAATAGGGAAATAAAACTTAAATCTTCATAAAATCAAGTTTACTAAATAGAAACTGTCCGTCCACTTAGTTGTGACAAAAAAAAAAAAGCAAAACACATGGTTTGCAAAAGCATTAAATATGAAACTGTGATACATTTCACCACAAAATTTACAAGATTATTGTACAGAAACTGGAAAGCATCACAAAAAGTAAAGAATTCAAGAAACATGATAGAGTGATATTCTTAAGGATAATAATTTTCAAATTACTAATGTAACAGTTTAACTCTAATGAAAAATTTTAATTGCCAGATTTTTAAATTGCCAGACTTTTCTAAAATTGATGTGAAATTTTGAAAGACTTAAAATCATGAAAACAATTTTGAAAAGAATGGAAAACTTTGGAAGACTAACATGACATTATTTCCAGAATATATATATGTATATATATAATCATTTTCATAACAAAAAATATTGAAAAATACTGTGTAACCAGTACCTATTGAAAGTGAAATGTGGTCTCCGTGTTGTCCCTCTTACCAGTTATACATCATGAACACAGTGGCTTCTTCAGACCATTTTCCTGTCTCAAATATATTAAAACAGTTTCTGAAATGACAGCTCTAGTTAATAAGAGTTGGTGGAAATTTTGCTCTTGCTGCGATTTTCCCTGACAGTTTCAAGATTCGGCTTTCCATATAAATACAGGTTAGTTCCTCTCTCTTAGACTTAAATATTCAGATCTTCTTTTTGGATTCAAATTCAACACTGCAGTCTCTAAATATCTCACATGCTATAGATGGCCTTTTAGCTCGCCGTCAGAAATAGACTCTTCACCATATTAAGACCTGAGAAGACAGCAGAGACTAACTGTCTTATGTTAGGTCTCTGTGCTCTTCTTGAAGTCCACAGGGATGCTCCAAGGACAACACACACCCACTCTTCTGGGGAAGAAAGTGATCAAGTTAATTTTGTTTATTCCTCGGTAAATGACTGAATGATAGGGAGCAGTGAGTCTTGTGGCCAAAAATTATTAATTCAATGTATTTTGCACAGTGAAATAAAATACAAGATGAACATCCCTGGAGCATATTAAAACAATCATTTCCAGCACTGATAATAAATATGCACCATCAGGGTGAAAACAGATTTTCTGAAACTCAGTTCCTTTTCTTGGTATATCTCCTCTCGAACTCCCTTGGAACCCTAGAAACACATAGGACCAGGAAAGGGGAAAATTAAGTTATGGTCCCCTACCATACTTGACTAAATATTCATCTTTCATAAGGTTCCAGTGCTTCCTTGGATGGGAATGATAAATGAACCAAGTGAATCCATACTTAGAAACATTAACAGGCTAGTTACAACAATATAAATATAACTACAAGACCTATATGTTAAAATGGATTCGTAAAGATTCAACAACATTTATACCTCAACACTTCCTGGTGAATTTTTGTTTAAGAACCTGGTACACCATTCCCAGATTTGAATCTAGCAAAAAAAAAATTAATAATAATAATAATAATAATAATAATAATAAGGAATTTCTAAAAATATTGTGGAGATTTGTTGAGTGGTCAAAAAATAACACACTAGACAATGATTGCAGAAGGAAGCCTGAAATGTTAAATACGGGCAGTAAGCAAACACTCTGGATGAGACAGGACCAAAGAAATAACTGAGTACGCATGTGTCGAATAATAAGATCACCAGTATAATTAGCAATAGAGTCAGCGAAGATTTCCTCCAGGAGGAGCCAAGCGCAGCTTCCTATGAAGAGGAGAAGGAGACAGTCAAGGCAATGTCGGACTCTGACATGTCGCTAACCGGTCACCTAATGCCGTGAACAGCTATTGGGATACTGGCAGAAGGATCGGGAATTTACACACAAAATTGTATTTTTGCAATTGTATACTACAGCCTTGTGCTGCTGTGAGAATGACTGGTGTCATCCAATTTTGTTCAGTGGCTTGCCTTGATAATTTTACTTCTTCTTTAAGGATGGAGAGACCAGAGACCGTGATGTTTAAGGCCTGATGAGCAGAGTTACTTGAGACTTCGACATGTTTCGTGACACCTTCTGAGCCTAGGGAGAGGATAACGATAAAGCGAGATAATCATACCAGTAAAACACACCTCTAGACCATCAGTACTATAGGTGGCGTAAAATTGCACTACTTTTGACCCTTCTGCCTTACAACCATGCAAATCCCAAAATCCATCTCCCTACCTATTGGGAGGGGTAGCCAGGGCCACAGGTTTGATCCACAGAACCAATGAGTGGCATTGAGGGCTTCCCACCTGATTCTGTGGCAATTCAACTAGCTTGTTACAAACCAGTCTTCAGCCTGTAAAGTTATTCTGTGTGTAAACTGTTTAGGAGGATTGCATCACCAGGATTTAGTAGAATGACACCAGTGAGAATAAGTGATATATTTGTTCCCACCATGAGGAACCTTTTTACTAAGATTCTTATGGTGAGAGTTAAAAATTGATCATCATCTCACATTACAAAAAAAGCCATATTGGTATTTAGGTTATTAGCCTTCAGGATAGTACACTTACTTTTACTAAATAGGGGACTTACTAGAGTTTCAAAAAGCCTTCAGTGGCATTGCCAGAAAACATTCTCTTATGTTCAGGATCATTAGGAGTATGGCTTGTCAGCCACTCAGCGACCTTACAATGGTGGGCTGAACTGTGAAAGTCTGAACTCTTTTGTAATTCGTCAATTGTAGTTTATTCCACTCATCTTAAAGTGGGGTACCCCTCATGGGAATTCTATGCACGTGACAAGGGGAGTTGGCCACATATCCAGTCAGATGTTTGCTGTAATGATGCTACATACCCCATGCCCACATTACAAAGGAATCTCAGTCCACCTTAAGTGGTGAAGTGTTTAGGAAATATGCTAAGGGTAACATCTTAGATCGCTCATCATGAGGCTTTGTTTTTCTTGAACAAGAATATTTAGTCTCCTATGGGTTCACAGGATTTGGATGGTTGCTCACACTCAGTGACACTCTTTGGATCCCAGGATTTCAGTTAAATGTAGCATGTCCTTGAGTCCAGGCCTGCTACCTTGACACCTGACAGAGTTGACAGAATCACAGGATGTGGTCCTTTCCAAGTATGCCTACCTACCAGTTATCTTGGTGGAAGATTTTCAAATGATATAGGGGAAATGTAACTCTGAAACTGTTCAGTGTGCTAAACATTGAGTTCCAGTTCTCTAAAATCAAACAATTAATTCCAGGAAAAAGTGAGGTCAAAAGTAAAAAGAATTTATTGAGAGAGAGAAAGTTTTGCGTGAGAGAGATGAGAAGGACCCCAGAAAGCGGATCCCCAGCCAGAATTTTAACATTCACAGCTAACTCTGTTGTGTAGATTGTCCCTCCTCAAGGTTCGGTGTGTAAACGGCTGTGTCAAATGCCTGAACTAAAGATTTGTCTATTGTGGAGACGCCCTTCTGTTTCCTATTTTAATGTCAGTGCCACAGGATTTTAGTTGCTACACCTTTGTAGTATACCTAAAGCCAGATTTTGAAAGACTTCCTCCTTTTTTCATTTTAGCCAACTTGGCTTTGGCTGCATGACAGTTTTGAGGTAGTTCTGCTCAGAATTTTTAGAAGTTTTAGTAATTTTGTGGAAAATTTCACTGGATTCGGATAGGACTCTGAAGGAACTGGTATTTGGAGAGCAACTCTGAGGCTCTGTCTCGGTAGGATATTTTTTAAAAAGCAGTGTTTATTATTACAACGTGTGAATAGGAGGTGTCTTTTCACTTTGTATTCCTCTTAATCTCTTTATTCCGTAGTTTATTGTCTTAGTTGTGGATATCTTCCCCTTTTATGTACATTTATTCTTAGATGGTTTATTCAGCTGTTGCAAATGTCGTTGTGTGCTAGATTTTAATTTCAGATTATTCACTCCTGAAACATAGCAATGCTACTGATTTATGTATGCTCATTTGATATCTTGCAACTTTACTTAATTCACTTCTTTGCCCTGGCAGTGCTCAGTGAAGTTTTCGAATTTTCTGCCCATATGATGTGATACCACCACTCAGAAACAGCGCTGATTTGACCTTTCCTTTCCGCATTT
Organism: Capromys pilorides; assembly: GCA_004027915.1. Classification (NCBI taxonomy): domain Eukaryota; kingdom Metazoa; phylum Chordata; class Mammalia; order Rodentia; family Capromyidae; genus Capromys; species Capromys pilorides. Next base: position 12,003 of record PVKN010026071.1, read on the forward strand.
GGATTCTGATTTTCTCGTCTTCTGGTCTGTGTGCTCTGCATAAGGGTTCCCTAATGCACAGTGGAAGAGGCAGAAGGGCTACTGCCTGTCTTGCTTGACATCTAAGAGAGGGTATCCATGGGCTTGCTCTTCTTCAGCATGCAGGATAATGGTAACTGTTGGTGTATTTCAAAAGACCTTCACTATACTGAAATAGTTCACCTCTACACATGCACTTCAACCTTTTTACCATGAAGACCTTTAGAACTTCGCCAAATTATTTCTTCATTTGTTAAAATAATCAAATTTTTCTTTCATTCAGTTAATGTTCTAGGTCATATTTATTTTCTTATATCAAACCATTCTTGAATCCCTGAAGAGAATTCCCCTTCATTATAGCCAGTAACTTCTTAAAGGTCCTTTCAGATTGAATTTGCCAGGTATTGTTTCAGCCTTCTTCTTTATAAACTGTTTTGGTGGAGGGACAGAATTAAGGTGGGGTTTGGTTTATGTTTTGGGCATGGCTCTCTGTAGTTGCTTGTCTCTTTCATTCATTTTTCTGTTATTATTTGATGGTTTCCATCATTCCTGGTTAGACACTCAGTGTCTGGCCCCTTTGCTATCTGCTCATTCTTGAGTTTCACTATTCAGATCTCAGCTGCATGTTTCAGGGCTCCATCATGCTTTGGCTCGAGATGATCCTCACCGATGGACATTATGCAACCTCACTGAAACATGTCTACCCCCTCGTGTGATATTTTGTCCATTCTCCTATTTGCTTCTCTTCATAATGTTAACTCTACCTGATATCATTTTCCAATTTTGCTTGCACATAGTAAGAGCTCTAATAAGTTTATGCTCAAAATGGCATGCAACTCTGCAAATCATTTTGCTATTTTAAACCTCTAATTTCATATGCTGAAGAATTTTGAAAATCTCATATTGGCAAATTTCCTTGCATCAAGTGTACCTGGGCTATAATTTCACTTCCTTGAGGTTCTGATTCCTCAGAGTGGACACATAAACAATGTGTTCATATATGTGCTAGATGTCCTTCTGTGCCTCCCTTTCTACCAGGTCTCAATTTCTCACCTCCTCCATACGTACAGAGTTTTTGGTTCTCAAACTACTTGAGTGACAATTCCCAACAAGCAGAACATCGCACTTTATTTTCTCCAAATGCAGCAGTTTACAGCTTGAGCAGAGTGAATGTGCCATGCCTTTGCTTTGCTGCTCCCCCCTGGGTTCTGTCCCAGAGGAGAAGCCCGTGGTGGTGTTGACTACCACAGTTGCTCCCCTGCTATGCTAGAACATTCTTTATGTGTTCACTCTGAGGAATCGGAACCTCAAGGAAGTGAAATTACAGCCTACTATCAAAGCCATGTCATATTTTTGCAGGCCTTAAACTCTTTTACCAAAAATTACAGCATTTGAAAACACATTTCTGTCACTTAAGCTAGAGGTCAAGTAGCTGCATTCATTTGGGGAATTTCAACAAGTAGACTCTTTTTCCAGGCACATTTATCCCGCACTTAGGAAATAAATCATCCTGCTATGATAACTATAAGGTAATTGGGCAATACTCCCTCTGGAAGATGTCCCGTGGGTTTCTATTCCCATTAGGTAAGAAATCATAAGCAACATAAATAATCCATTCATCACATAGCTAAACTCCTATTGCTGTTTCACAATAAGGAAACTATTAAGATCATTTGGGGAATATTCAAGAGAGCTAGGATGTTAAGATCCATTTTTTGTATTACACATCATTTTCAAGCAGACTGTAAACTCTCTTTAATATTGCTTACACAATACATGACTAGACTATGACCATCAATTACTGTTTTATGTAAATATATCTATAAGTATATAAATTAATACTTCCTAGTAAAGAAGCAACATAGAAAATATTCATTTTATATTTGTGAAAATAAATAGAGATGATTAAATG
>PVKN010026072.1:0-13937 GCA_004027915.1 Capromys pilorides
GAGCTGTCATGATATTGTCATCCTTTTCTCTTTCTTTTACATTTAATGTATTTGATTTATTTTTAATAAAACTTTATTTACAAATAGGTGTTAAACTAAGTTTAGTTTCACATACTGCTCTATGATATCAAATTCTTCATTAATGTCTTTGTAAACGATATTCCCTGTCTTAAGATAATATGAGAAAAATTTTACTCATTCTTAGAATATAAATCTTAAAACTGTATCATTGATATAACTATAATTTAGCACTGTTATAGGTTAGACACTTGCAAAACACAGTCATTACATTAGACAGTATTTATATTCAAACTTCTATGATATAATAATTTGACTCCCTAGATGATTATAACAACAATATAACTACGTAGTTACAAGAGACAACAAAAAATTGCACATGAGCTGTAAGGTTGAATTTTTTTTTCTTTTTGAGCAGAATCTCACTATGCAGTTCAGGCTGACCCTGAGCTCAATTTTGTAGCCCAGGCTGGTCTCGAACTAAGGCTGAAATTTTAAGATTAAATTTTGTTGCATTTTACTACTTGTATATATGAGAATGGGGGAGCCCATGGATAAATGATGCAAGTGTCTCACAAGATTGATCTTAGCAGTGAAAACAGACTTATTGTCTGTATTCCTGAAGGAAACCAATGTACCAAGGAAGCATGAATGGAAAACTATGGTAACAAAAGGGAACAACAATTCAGAGCACATCTTTGATGATTTTTCTATTACACTGAGGCTCACTAATATTTTATACTGTAGAGATTAGTAAGATTCACTTACCACTTTGTTTGCTTCAACTTATCTCTATGGATTTCCACACTGTTAACAAAATAGTCTGTCATCATTTTCATGACTGTTAGTTTTTCCATTCTTAACAAGTGAAACACGATAAAACACTGAGTGTATGCTAAATGCAAAAGGTTCAGAGTTGAAAACAGTTTTGTTTTCAAGGCTATCAGTATCCAGAAAAAACATCTGTGCACCTACATGTAGAGTTTTTAAAATAATAAAGGAAAACATGCTCCAGGATCTGGCAAATGGAAAGAGAATGCTCTCAGGCTCAGATGGGGGCAGGGTCACTGAAGCCTGCTGCATTCTTATGAGGTTTATCAAAATATGGCAGTGGAGAGCTGAGGAGATAGCTTCGTGGGCTAAGAGCCTTGCCTGGCAAGTGTAAGGTCCCAAGTTCAATCCCCAGTACTTTGCTGCCCTGAAACCAGGCATGGTGGTGTACACATACAAATCCAGTGCTGAGGAGGTTGAGTCAGGAGGATCACTATGAGTCTGAACTGTGTAGCAAGACCATGTATCAACAATAATTAATTAATTAAGATTAATTGATTTTTATTAATTATAGATATATGACAATATATCTATATTGTCCACTTTCAGAGAGGTACACTTTTAGTCAGAACATGTTCAGAAGGTAAATTGAACATCTACTACATGGAATACTGTATTTCACCAAAATTATAATTAGAAAAAGACTTTGTAATAACTTGGAAAAATATTTGCACCTATTGTAAAGTAAAGGAGACATAATGAAACTCCCCTGGCAATGATTATGACTGTTTAAACTATGTTTGTGAATGTGCAGTGAAAGAAATCTAGAAAGTAAAAACCAGCCATGTATTATTATTGTAGTGCAACTTGGTGACTTTTTAAAAAGTTTTTAACTTTCTTACAGATTTTTCCCCCCCCTGGATACAGTGACACTTTTTAAAACAAAAAGAAAGGTTAGGAATTATTCCTATCCTGAAAAACAACCTTGTTCCAGACTTAAAGACGTGAAAGTTGTTTGTATGATACTTTCTAAGCTTGAAGTTGTTGAATAACTGTGCTCAGATGATCCTGTTAAACCAGAAATCAGACTGTTTTGACCAAATGTGCTAGACAGGCACAACTTAAGCAAGCTGCGGCTTGTGGTTTAAGAAAAGCAATACAAGTGGCTTCCATGGGAGGAATATGGGGGTGGGGGTGCTAAAGAGAGTGCATCCAGAAGTAACCAACTTGCTCCAGTCATTTTAGAAGCAACTATCACACCTTGTGTCCAGCAACCCAGCCCAGTACCACTTTTCCCAAAACACGGAAGCATGGGAAGCTGCCTACCCAGCTGCCGACTAGACTGCTTGAATTTTTCCTTTAGTTAGCTCAAACCTGGTCAACACAGACATGGATTTCCTCCCTTCTCTTGCATCCCTGGGCACAGTGATGGTACACAGTCAATGGAGCCCAGCAAGGGCCCCCAGCAGGGTAGCAGCTCAAACAGGGACACCCAGCTGCTATCCACATCAAAGAGATCCTAAGCAGCTTGTTTCTAAGTGAATTATTGGCCCCCCAGGTAGGCTATGAAGCTCTCATTCTTCTAACAGAAAAGAACTTTGGAAAGGTCTCTGGAGGAGTGGAAGGGCATGGAAATGTAAGAGATCTGCAGTGCTTGGCTTTCCTAGCTCACCCATGGCAGGAAAAATCAGGGCTTTCTCAGCTGATGGCTTCTGTCCCTAGTCTTCCCAATGTGTGTTTACAAGTGAGGTTCCATAGGGAGAATTAGGTACCGCTTGTTGCTGGCTCCTGCTCTCTCCCTGCTCTCTGCAACCTTCCTTAAATCACACTTTTCAGTGCTCAGGCCCCTAGTGTGTCACATCATTTCTCCATGAGCTCTGCTTTCACTATTGCCAAGGTTGCTGAGCTCTCTACCCAAGATGCTGTTGCTGCCCTACAGGCTTCTCTTGATTCTGCCAAAGCTGATGTCCCCAAAGCCAAACAGCCACTGCTTCTCCCTGTACTAATTTTCATCATCCTGGCAGAGCTGGGTGACTTCTGCCCAGAAATGAGGAGCTTGCTTACCTCTCTGCTTTCCCTTGTCATTTGAACATCAAAGCAGTCACAGTTGTGCCAATTAGGAATGGCACACAAAAGGAGGTGTCTCTGTTTTTTACACTCAGCCCCACTGAGAACAGTGGGGTTGGGGAGCTGACACGTACACTGGTCTGCAGCTTGCTTTTGTGCTACCCTTCCCTTTCAGGAAACTCTTTTTCCTTCCTACATCCAATTACAGTTTTAACATGGCTTGTGGTCTGAAACTGGTGTTGGAATTTAATCTCCATTGTGAAGTGCTAAGTGGTGGAAGCAGCCCAATAATAGTGCTTACAACTTGGATCTTGAGATTAGATAGAATCAAGGTGATGAGACTCAGGATTGCATACTGGTGGCTTTTTAGAAAAGAAGCCAGATTAGACACAGTGTCCTCCAGTCTCTCACCATGTGATAATTTGCACCATCTCAATGTTCTCCTACCAAGGCCATCACTAGATGTGATCTCTTCATCTTGGACCAGATCTGTGAGTCAAAATAAGCCTCTTTTCATTAAGACTTACCCAGTCTATCATGTTGTGTTATTAGCAACACAAAATGGACCAATCTAGCCTGTCTCCATGAACTATATGTTAAGAACTCAGTGAGCAGCCCATCCACAGTACTTGATTTTCTGTAGGACTCAGTCATAACTTTTCTGTATTCCTTCCAAATTCTTGAACTCAGATCTGCTCTCAAATATATGTGGTGAACCTACACATGTGAAATACATCATAATCCCCATCCAGCCACTCACTAGCTCTTTTCTCTTCATGGACCTCCACCTGGTACTAAAAAGCACAGCATCCCTGAGGGAACTCTGGCCTCATTTAGCATCTACTTCCAGCTTACGATCCTTTGAGATCAGTGATACTCTGAATTTCCCTCGTGAGCACCCAGTGTATTACATGAAATTTATTAAAAAGTATCTAGCTGCTTTTCCAGGTATGGTGATGCATGCTTGTAATCCCAGTACTAGGGAAGCTGAGGCAGGTGGATCACTGGAAGTTCAAGATCAGCCTGGACTACAAGGACAATTCAAGATAGCCTGAATTACATAGAGAAATTCTATTCAAAAAGACAAAATAATATTAGTGCTTTAAAAAATCTTCAGAAAAGTAGGTGAATCTGGTTTTAAGTTAAGTTTTCAGAAACAAGTAAATGTAATAAGAAAGAGTCAGAATCAAGTGATCTCTGGCAGGCTGTGCAAGCTGCTGGTGATACTTTTCTCCATTAATTAATGATCTGATCCTGCCTCTTACCTCACTTTGAGGGCAAAGTCTCAGTTGGGTAGGTCTGATTGGTAGAAATTCAATTTAAGTTGCTTTTCTTGGTATTATTGCAATTGATTTCATATTATCTTTGTTTAAATACAACACACATTTTTGTGGTCAGGTACTTTGGGACCAATGTATAAAGCCACCACAGATTATGGTATTTGGCTTCGGGAATTACCTTGGGCTCAATAGCTATCCTAAGCTTTGTCTTATTGATTCCATATATTCCTTTGGTCGGCTGTCATTACTGTTACTATCATATGTCACATCTTTCTATTATAACCACCCCTTTGGTTTTGTTCAAATTTGTGCTCTTACCTTAAACTGTTTAATTGAGTTGTTGGGTAGTATTTACAGTGATTGGGCCTAAGTTCCTTGTGCCAAAATCTTTGAGTAAACTTTCTATCACTATAGCAAAACACCTGAGATAATTAATTTATAAAGAAAAATAATTTGTTTTACTTCACAGTTTTGCAGATTTGCATTCATAGTCAACTGGTTCTGTTGCTTTTGAATTTTTGTTGAAATAACAATGATGAGAGTATGTGAGACCTTGTACTTCATAAACAGGAAGGAAAAGAGAAAAGAAGAGGTGAGGGTTTCATGATCCTTTTCAAGGGCTCAGTCTTAGTTGCCTAAAGACCTTCCCCTAGACGTCACCTCTTGGAGGTTCCATCACCTCCCAAGAGCACTACCTGGGAGACCAAGGCTTTAGTGGTCTTTAAGTGGACATTTGACATCTAAACTAGAATCAAAGTTCTGTCAGTTTCTTCCACCACTTATGGCCCACCCAGAACTTTGAAACATTCTTCCAAATAGTCCCACAATTCCGTTAGCCTCTGTGGGAGAATGAAGGGGAGACACACACTGATTTGTTAATAAAAGAGAGTGCTCTGGCAAGGTAAATCTCTGAAATTAGATGAATGATTTCCCTTGGATTTTATGCAACATGGTGATGTTGACACAGGATCCCCTGGTGGGACAGAGAAGAAAAGTGGAAAAGGAGTGAAGGAATATAGAGGAGGGAAGGAGGATGACACCTGAGATAATATACTCAGACCAGCACAGTAGCTGATAATCCTGAAACCCTGGCCTGCTTTGCTTGCCGGTAACCAAGTAAACAGCATCATAATGTCCTGCCCTGTGCCTATAAGCAGTTGGTTGCTTCAAGGAATCACAGTGTAGAAAGAGGCCATTAGGCATCCACGTTCTCTACATTGAAAACCTCACCTCTGTTGATCATTTTATGCATTATGTTTAACACTTCCACATCTGCGCTTGTGCCTAGGATCTTGTGAAAACCAAAGCACATTAAACTATAAGTGTCAAAGAAATCTTGTTTAATGTTATCTTCAATTTATGAGTGATCTTGTTCAATTTTGGTAACAAGGCTTTTAAAATCATAAGCAAGAATATCTTGATTTTCTGACTTAGAAAGCTCCTTTCAAATATGTTTTCACCAGTACACATACATTTATAAATGTTAGATTGTGTGACTGTGAGTGTTGCATGATGGTGACTTTCTATGTATGCATTCAGTGGTGTTTGCTCATATGCATGTGCATATGTAGGTTAGACTTTTCTTATGAAATTTTGTTATTGTTGTTTGTGATCTGAAGTCTAAAGTTACACCATAAAATATCTAAGTCAATGAGTCTCAAATGTGTGTGATTTTGCCAGTAAGGACATTTAGTGATGTCTAAAGGTGTTTTGACTGTTACACCTGGACTTGATGTGTTACTGGAACTCTCAGAAACGGAGGTCATGGATGATGCCAAGGACACTACAATGTAGAGAGCAGCCCCCTGTGACAAAGTGTCATCCTCTCTAATGTGGCAATAGTGCCACAGAGTTGAAAGCTTCTATTCTAGCAATAGAAAGTTTGGCACATTATCCACTGAACAAATGCTTATTAAGTGTTTATAATGTAAAAGACTCAATTTTAGTCACAGTTTAGATTTAAGCATAACCCAAACATTTATTATTGTGCTCCTAATTTATTTACAACCTAGTATGAGACAGCAACAATCAAGGTCTGAATAGGAAACATTTGGTATGCACAGAAACTGGAGAACTATTTATAAATGAATGAATGTATGGAAATAATAAGAGACAGTCTGATTGCTTCACCTAGTATTAGCTGATGTGTTATAATTGCTATGTCATACAGGTTTAGGCGCAAAGGGCATACCGGCACTTGGAAGGAAATAGGGTCTCAATGCCAGCTACTTTGAGTAGAGTAATCTGTTGAGATATAGAGGCTCTTGGGAAAGGAACTGGGGCTAAGTATCCCTCTCTCCCTTCTGCTGCAAGAGGACAAAATGTGCTGGTGCTCTGCATGCAGCTCAGCATCCTATTGTGGACTGCAGGATGGTGGGGAGGGAGGAGTAGATAGGACGGGCAGAAGTAGAGAAAATCCAAAGGTATCTGGACAAGGATTTACTTTACAAAGTAACTTTTCATCGAAGCAGAAGTTGTATGAACCATTAAAAAGGTCCAAATCAAAAGTTTTTGATCCTCAGAGACATGAGAGAGTCCTTCTAGCTTGGATGAGCTCTGGGAAAACTTAGGAAAGAACATGGCATTTTAAGAGGATGGCCTTGAGGAATGAATAGAATAACTTACACATCATCTTCTTCCAGTTTTGAAAGGTCACCTTCTCATGTGCGTGGAGTAAGGAAGACTAGTTTCCAAGCCTCCCGAGGCTCACCCTCCCACTCTTGTTCCCACAATTCCAGCTCCACCTCTGACCTCCTTGGGAAGTGGCTTCTATTGATCTCCCGCTTATGGTGACCCCCAGAATGACATTTTTTGGGAGGTCTGACTTCTGTTTAATACATTTTTTTGTTTTGCACAGCACTTTGTAATTGTCTATTTGTCCGTTTGTCTGTCTGTGTCTCTGTCTATCTGTCCATGTCCCTCTCTCTCTCTCTCTCTCTCTCTCTCTCTCTCTCTCTCTCTCTATCTATCTTTCATCTATCTAGTATATCTCTACCTCAGCTCTTGCGTAGGGGTATAGTAACAAAGGGAAGCTATAATGTAGGAAAACAGATATTTAAAACTCTATACCTAGCACTAGCCTTGCCAAATTTCAAGGGAAAATCACAACGGGAAATGCACACAGAGAATGGGAGTCTTTATGGGCTCCTTCCACACACTCTTGTGTGGAGGTCTGCTCATTTAAAGCCTCTTCATCCATGCTTTCTGTTGACTCTACTCATTTTAGCAAATCTTTCTCTTTTCCTAAGGATACTGATCTCAGCCCTATCAGTATCTTCCTTGCTGCTAGCTGAACACTGCCTCAGCTCTGAGTTATTAATTCAAGATAATATCCTAAGGAAAGCTGATGGTAGGTTTGGCATCCCAAGTCCCACTGAGACTCTGGGTTTGATGTCAATGTACTTTATCCAGTCCTGCTGAGGTCTCCAGATTACAGTTAGTTACAGGCTATTCTCATATTTCATTGATTTCCCATTGGATAGATGTAGGATTTCTTTATAATTCTTCACCAACACATAAACTCTTTTCTACTACACACACACATACACATCTCCCAAGAACAAATATTAATTATCACAGATACTGCAATCCAAATCCATAAAGTAGAAGAGAAACATTTTACAATGTCCCCATAGTTTTCCAAGCCTTCCTCTCCATGTAATTAACACTCCGTATAATTTGCCTTTTCACTATGTAAGTGCTCCCACCCTTTCTTGCAATGACCTCCAGGGCCTTTTGGAAATAAGAAATGGGCCCATTTTCCAGCTTTATGCCTCCTAAGAACTGCTCTCATAACCACACAAAGACTTAACGGAGGCTTTGTAATTACTTTTTGAAAGAGCTAGATTAAATTCTTAGCCAAGGGCCATTCTCTCCCCCCAGAGTCTCTAAAGGGAGAGAAACAAGACAGTTTTGTTTGCCTAGTAGTACTGTAGGGTTTTAAATGGAGAGAGAGGAGTTGAGTGGGAGGACTGGTAGTCATGCTGGAGAGAACCATGCGAGCAGAAGCACAGATATTGAAAAAACGGACATCATTGAAATAATCTGAGAATGGAAAGGCAAGTAATTGTGAGTCTGCAGGGGTATCAAATTAAAGGTAATTTTTAATCAACTCCTTCGCAAGCAGATATTTTTGCCCTTAAAAATTATGTAGTTGTAGTTGTGATTTAAAGGATATCAACTCACTGGAACAGAAATATAAATTCATTTTTTCTACGATGCTGCTATCATATTTTCTGTAGTCAACAATTTTCTTTCTTCTTGACACCATTATTGAATTCCGTGTCTCCTCACTATTCCAGTTATTAGGTCAATCCTGTCCTTTAGATGTAGTTTTGCTTATTTTAATTTTTCAACTTCATCAATATTTTGAATTCTCCCAGCTCTCCATGCTCACAGCAGAGGTTAGGCTCTTGGATTAAAGCTAGGAACTCAAAGGTGGCATATACCATGCTGGTGTTAAGGGCCAAAGGTAAGAAGAGCATGGTACGTGTCTCTCTATCAACTGTCAAGAGGTCAATCATTGTATTTCTCTGTTGCTTTTGTTTCTGTTTTGACACTGAGAAGCCAGTACCATCGATATTTTGTGTCAAGGTTTTTTTTTTTCTTTTTTACTTTTCTCAGTACTGGGGATCAAACTCAGGACCTTGCACTTGCCGGGCAGGTGCTTATGCCATTGAGCTAGATCCTGATCCGTGTGTGTTAAGTTTTAAAGACACATAGCTGTCAGAATTCTCTTGCCAGAATTCCATGAATGCTGGTTGTTTCGTGGAAACAGGTATTGCAGGTGTTGTCAGAGCTCTGAGTAGGGGCAGTGGTTCCCATGCACATTGCTTAGGACTCCTCTCTCAGTACCAATATCTTCTCTTTCCCCTCAGTACTCACTGAGGGTGTCTGCTCATCAAATTTTGTTTCCAGATATCTCAGAGCATACCAGCAGCTCTAGACAGCAGACTATGCCAGCATCTCTAGCCTAAAACCTCTCAGACATATCTACTTTCATTCTTTCTCTGGAAATTCATACATCTTTGCCACATGGAATAGTGCTCAGTACAAACTTCCCCACTGAGATGCAGTAGTACCTCCTTAGTTGCCTTTTTATTTTCTGTAGGTCTAGTTACTTGCAGCTGGGTAAGATCTAAAACTTTAAATAATCTTCAGAAAAAGAGCAATTCATGTGTTTTATGTTGTGTTCTGAATAGTGTAATGACATTTTGCATTATTCTGCACCAGCACAATTTAGAATATAAATCATTCTTTTCTTCTCTGTACAAACCCTGTATACACTGCCCACCCGTTAGTCACTTAGTCAATAGTCTGGTTATCATACAGACTGTTATAAAGTTGTTTTCAGGTATCTTCTATTTTATGTAATAGGCCCAAAGCTCAATAGGAATTTACCTGGCAATTTGGATATGCCTGAACAAAGCCATAAACTGCTTCCTTTATGTGAAAAGTGGCACTTCTTGATTTGAAAAAAAGTATTAAGATTTAGAGTAAGAATAAATATATTCATGAAATTGTGAATAGGGATAAAGAAATTTATGCTAGCTTTGTTGTCATAACTCAAGCAGCTAATTACTGTTAAAATGTATAATGAATGCTTAATCAATATAGAAGCTCTGGCTAGATAGCTCAGCAGACCAAAGCACCTTCTTAGGCAGAGTGCAGTGGCAGTGGCTGGGTTCGATTACCAGAGTGCCATGCTGACCCCATCGCTGGGGCAGACTCTGAGACAGTGATCAGGATTGGGTGTTGTGGTGTGTGCCTGTAATCCCTGTAATTCAGCTCAGGACGCTGAAAACTGGGGAATCAGTAAGAGTCTGATCTACATGGTGAGACCCTGTAGACCCTGTAATAAATATATTTTATATATATATATATATATATATATATATATATATATATATATATATATTTTTTTTTTTTTTTTTTTAAAAAAAAGATGGAAAACACAAAGTTACAAGGCTTGATAACACCCACAGTTTCAGCCATCCACGGGAGCAAGGTGGGCAGAGGGTGACTTGCGATGTATCCCCTGCAGACAGTGCATGAAGAATCACTATATCCTCCTATTTCAGTAAGATTTTCTCTCTTCTCTCCCCATTGCCATGACCTAATATTAGTGGATGTACAAGTCCATTAACTTTTCCACCTCTAGACAAGATAATCTTCTGGTAGAACAACTTACTTCTTACTCTCAGCTTAGAAAAGGGAGAGGTGATTTAGGTATTTCTCACTTTATGGTTGATTCTCTTTGTGACCCTTCCCTGTGCTTTGAGGAGAAAAGAGAAAATCTACTTTTCTTGAACATGACATTCCTTCAAAATGTCACCTCCTCTCCTTCCCAGCCTTTCTTTTATATTGAGTGGTGTGTGGGGAGTGGGTGGGCAGTGCTACATTTGCAGACTGGTATGACTTTACAAGTCCTATAGGAAGAGAGCAAACAGAGTGGCCTATAGCCCTCTCAAGTGAGATCTAGGTAGGTAACAGGTTTTGCTTACAATCCTGGACATGAATAGCTGTTAAGAACTGAAAGTTTATATCCTCTAAATTCGTTGCTTGAAGCCCTGACCTCTAATGTGATGGTACAAGGACACAAGGCCTCTGGGAGAAAACTAGATTAAGATGAGGCCACGCAGTGATGATTCCTTGATGGGTTTAGTGACCTCATAAGAAGAAAATACCTCTCTCTCTCTCTCTCTCTCTCTCTCTCTCTCTCTCTCTCTCTCTCTGACATACACACACTTTCCCTTCCCCTCTATTTTCCTTCTATCTCTCTGTGTCTCTCAGTTTCTCTATATTTCTCTGTCTCTCTCCCCCTCCCTCTGTCTCTCTGTCTCTTTCTTTTTTGTCTCTCTCTCTCTCTCTCTCTCTCTCTCTCTCTCCCTTTTTCATAGAACAGATCATATCAGTATACAGTTAGACAGAGGCCACATGTAAATCAGAAAGTCTCTCATCTAGAACTCAACCAGTGCCACCAGGACCTCAGAATTCCAGTCCCCAGAAATGTGACACATAAATACCTATTTTTCAAGCGGCACAGTCTACAGCATGTGTTCCAACATCCTATACTGACTGAGCCTCCCACTAGTACCAATATTTGGCAACTAACATCTTGTTACTCTTACATTCACCTTCCTGAGCTACATGGATCACCCTTTCAGAATTTTGGGTTAGAGATTGCAATTTATGATGTTATACACTTTCTGAGATTGTGAAATTTTGTTACTTACATGAATGAGGCATAGAGAAGATTTCAGTGTAGGTCCATTGTGGCTTCAGAGACTGAGCAAAGAATCCAGGCCCAGGTTTCAGTGGCAGTTGAATGGAAGGCTAAAGTGATAGTTCCCATGCAGAAGAAGGAACTGAGAGGATTTAACTCTCCTTCAGCTGCTAAGAGGAAGTACCCAGGACTCTTCATCGGTTTTCCCAAATGTGAGACACAGGGAGTACCACAAGTCATAAGATTTAAAACCTGCTGACATTTTAACATGAGGAAATGAAGCCAGGCTATTATAGTTGCATAGATATTAGAGAAAACAAAACTTATGCTATTGTTAAAGCACTCACTGTGCAAAGCCAGATGAGGTTCTGGAGAGCAAAAAGCAAGGTGGGATTAAATGCTCATGATCTTACATGAAAAATTCCTGGGTGTGGGGGGGCCAGGGAATAGAACCAGGCAAGTTTGGAGAACCATCTGATCATGATGCAAGTTTGACTTTAGGTGAATGTCAGATGAGGAAAAGTTTTGTTGGAAATATCTCAGATTGCCTCATATTCTAAAAGTGATTCAACAAGTCTTGAGATGTCCTTGAACCAAAGAATGTCAGCAGAGAAGCTTCTGCAAGAACGGGTCTCTCCTCGTGTCCCTGCAGCACCCAGATCTGAGCATGGACAAGCAGATGAATAGTTTTCTCAGCTCAGCCTCTGGGCCCCATGTCAGTTGTGCTTGCTGTTAGAGCACATCCTCAAAGCCAGGATGCAGTACCTAATCTCAAAGATTCTGTCCACTAACAAAGATGGTTTGGAGTTCCTTTTTCAGGGGACCTTCTTCACCGCATAGTGTAGAAGCAGAAAAAACATGGAATCAAAGAGTTGGACAGTTTTTAAAATTTTTCACTCTAGACGAAAACCAGCCTGACTAACTAGCTCAGTATTGAATTAATTTGGATTTTCTTTTTTAAAAAAAAAAATTGCCCTCAAATGATAAAAGTTGTCACTATTAATAGTATTTCAAGGAATGTGCTACAAGATTTGAAGGTAATTCCAAGAAGCAATTCATAACATTATAGGAATAAGGACATAGCTTTCCAAGGTGACTTAATTTTCATTAGCTATAGGATTTCAGGAGTAGTATTTAAAAAATGAAATTAGCTCCAGTTTATATTCCATTTCATCAATGTGTGTGTGCTAAAACAGATGGGTATGTGTGAAGATTCTTCACTTTGAAACTGATTAACAGGACTCTTCCAAAGGACTCACACAACCTTCATTCAACTCAGGTATGTGTAGTTGACTGTGCCCTGGTGTGTTATCTGCATATTGCAATGACTTCCAAACTCTTCCATCCTCAAACTTAGGTACATATGGTTCTCCATATGGGCAGTGCTTTCCTTCATTCGTGTTTTTAAATGTCTTTGGATTGTTGAATAAAAAGAAGCTAAAGGGCATATCTTCAGAAAAAGCCTGGTTAGCAAGACTCTGAAACAAACAGAAGGATGGAGGAAGAACAACTTTTTACCCTCTCAGGAATTCAAGTTTGAAGTTTCTAAGGTAACAGTTTGGGAAAAGAATCTCTTTCCTCAAACCACTAGAGGGCATTAGCGTGCAGACAATTGCTGGATTTGGACAGGGTGCAGAACTCCAGGGAGCAACAAGGAGGGTGACTCTCAAGTTCCTGGATCATGAAGTCCCTTTTTCTATTCAAAACATATCAGTCTCCAATGAAGATGTTTCCTCCTGGCTCGAAAATCATCTTAGCATTTCTTCCATACATCTTATTCTTCCATAGACCATCCTCAGACTCCCTCAGATATTTTACAACTGAGATCATCTCTCTGAATAAAGGTTAAGGAACTCCCATTGTCCTAGGAACAAAAATCAGGGTGACAAACAGACCTAGAAAAGAGTATTGAAAGGACACAATACTCACAAGACTTAGCTTCAGGTCTTGGATCTGTCATTGGCAGTGCGATATGGAGAAAATCACTTTACCACTCTGAACCCGTGTATGCTCATTCGTATAATGGAGGGCTTTCAAAGTCTTAAGTGTCCGTAAGCAAAAACTAGATTTCACTAAGCATGCTTATTTGAATATAAAAGCTTTGTTATCTCCTGTCATTCACTAAGTAATGTTAAAAATGAGTGGTTAAAAAGTTTTCATTCCCAACAGGTTTGACAATAAAAATAGATAATATATCATATATTGTTAATCAGCCATTCCTATTTGAAAATCTGTAACAAATGTACTGCTGCATGTTACTATTTTTTTAAAAAAGCCTCATTCCAAAAGTCTAAAATCTGAATTTTATTTCTAAATTCTTGGTAAATGAAATTTCAAATTGAAGACTTGTTTGGGTCTGCAGTTCTTCTGGGATGTTTTCTCTCTTATTCATACAATGAGGGGAAAAAAAAAACCCTGAACAAACTGAAAATCATCTACTTTTCTCAATCAATCTGCTGGTCCCTAAGTTGAGGAGATAGGTAAATGGACACAGAGAATTATTGAAGCAACTTACTTCAGTAGCAGAAAACTGTAAAAACTAGTACCAGACTCCTTTTATCTGTTGGGTAATGTCT
>PVKN010026073.1:0-13898 GCA_004027915.1 Capromys pilorides
AGTTGATGCATTGATAATGGAGGAAACTACTACATGGTAGGAAGGTATTCCAAGGGGAAAACATAGTATACAAAGACTAGAAGAGGCAAAAAACATGGCAGAAGAATAGAATGCTAAATAAACAGTGGGGAGAAGTGATGCTGGTGGCAGAAATAGAGGCTAGAGATTTGGGAACCTGGCATCATCAAAAAGACATTTGAATGACTTACAGTAGTTGATTGGGATGTTACAGAGTCTACAACCAGAGTCTTGATGGGCTTCAGTAATCAAAGCAGCTCAGGACCTGCTCTGGGAGTCACAACCACATACATTTCTTGCATTCATGGTGACAGCAGCAAGCCAGGGCCCAAAGAATAAGAATGTTCAACATTCTCAATAACAGGCAAAATAAATGAGGTTGAGTAAAAACTGGCTTTGTCAAGGTTGACTATTTATTGACAGAACTGGATGATCTCTTAGCAGAGCAACTTCTGATTAGTGGAAGGCTTTCTGTCCAACCAAGAATCTAGAAAAAAACAGGGGAGGAATCACATGTCCCCAGATGCCATGTAAGAAATAAAACTTCCATGGACAAGTATTTCTGGTAAATGCTTTCACTTATTTACCACTTACTTAGGACTTCCTGGTGAATGTTAATATAACAACAGCTTTATCTTGGTCTTAACCATCCAGCAGAAAATTCTGGCCATGAGGTATAAAAAGGAAAGCCATATTAATGTCCTGAGCTGTAAAAAGCTCAACTCAACAGCTTCTGATAATGTCAGATGAGCTGATAATCCACTACTATTATGGACTATTGGACTATATATATATATATATATATATATATATATATATATATATATACTTTCTCTTTATGCAATGAAAAGAAAGGTCTGTACTAAGGATGTTTACACAAGAAATCATGTTTGAATCTTGTACTCTGAACAACTATGACAAAGACAACAACATGCAATGTATTAATTGTAAAATATATATAATGAAAAATTAAAGTCCTAAGTTGAACAATCTATTTGGTTTTGTTTAGTCTTTTCCAAATTTATTTCACTTCCACCTCTACCTGAGGTTTATCCATCTCAAGTTGCTAATGTACTACCTGTTATGGCTTATGTCTAGTTGTCGCCCCAAAGCCTCATGGAATCATGGGGATGGTACTTCTAGATTTTGAGACTTGAGTCATGATCCACTGGGATTATGTGTTTTAGTACTGGTAGGACTATGGGTCTGAGTACTGCAGGGATTACTTGACTCTTGATTCATTGGGATTATGTGTTTTAGTGCAGATGGGATTATGCATCTGAGTCCTTCTGGGATTATATGTGTGGCCTAAGGTGGATAGTTTGAGGCAGAGAGCCTGAATGTAATATAAAGAGAGACAGAGAGACAGACGCTTGTTTTTGCTCTCTGTGCCCTGGTTGGTCTGTTGCCTCTGTTGCAGTTGTTGCCATTCTGTCGCCATGAGCTGGATGCTCTCTGCCCTGTTCCACTCAGCCTTGTGCCAGGTGAATATGGACTGAGACTTCCAGTAAGTGTGAGTTAAATAAACTCACTTTCCTTCCTTCATTTTCAGTGTCAGGTATTTGTCCGAGCAACGACTAAAAAGTAACTAAGACACTACCAAACTCACAGGTGACTGGAGACACAGTTTAGAAAGTTATTCTGGCTGAAAAGGCCTTGAGGCACACATGATCATAGTTTACTATACCGTTCAACTGTACCCTGCAACATCCAGAAAACAAATACTGTACCTTAACCAATGCCTGTCTTCAACTGTTAGGAATATTGAATATCAAGGAAAGAGAAATCTGTGTCTGGAGTAAGACATATGTTTGAATCTCAACTCAGATCATTCTGCATTTATGCCATTAACAAGGTTGCTTGACCATGTAGCTCTCCGATGGTTCAAAATTTCACCTTTTCAACTGTTTTCTGGAAATAGTGCAACTTATTCTGTATACTTAACATAGGCATTAAATGAGTATGTAATGGCTAAGCATTTTATGATTTAGTTTTGAAAAATGTGCTTTTGAGTTTTGCTTTGATAAATACTGGCTACATGACTAAGAAAGAGAACTCATACTCCTGCACCCCCCCAGCCTCATCCTGTACATGTTGCGAATAGTAAGAGTGCTTAATTCATGGCGTAATTGTGCAAACTAAATGACTCACTGCATGCCAAACACTCCGCACTGCTTCTGGCACATAGGAACGTTTAAAAAATGCTCACTTTTATTTTTGATTCATTAAACCTACTACTTCATTCTCTACATGAGATGGAAGCTGAAATACGGAACCAACTGATACCTTGCCAGAGGATCATATAACTATCATTTTGCCTCTGTACATCTTGAGAAACACACAGCTGACAGAGTCTTATGTGAATGTCTCACTGGGTTGTATATTTATTTCTCTAATATTTTTTCGTTAGCAAAGATAAGTGTGGCAAGACCGAGATTGGGCTGGCTGTAGATGCCTTCTTCCTGTCACCCAGATCAAAGAGCTGTTCTGCTGTGCATTTGGCATTCAGGGCAGAATAGCTTGATCCGTGAAGTTTGTTATGATGAGGGAAATTAGGTGTTGTTTCTGTGATTTATAGAAGCATAGCCTGAGTTGTACAATTTCTTATATAGGAAATGGGGTCTTCCCAGTTGGTATTTCTTTACTGAGCAGTGAGATCTGAGACTGAAAGTAAGAAATGAGTTGAAGAAGTTCAAGGGCCACCACTTGGGATTTGGGACTGTGGTGGATTGTAAACTGGTGGTCAACTTGTTACACCAAACTTAGCTAAGCTAGTGTGATGCTGGGTGTGGGCTGCCCACCTGAGAGTTGTTGCCAGCAGCATAAGAGGCAGAACTGGACAATGTTTTTGGAGGCTATTAGAGAGCTGTTGGAAGCTTTTGGTTCTCTGGGACTGTTCTGTTGAGGGACCTTGTCATGCTGACTTTCCTAGTAGACTCCGTTGCTCTGAGGAGGAGCTTGAGTCCTTGTTGTCACTGAGAACAGCTAGGGTTCACTTTGTGGAGAGCTCTGGTCCTTATCTTGAGTGTCTCTTCCTGGCTCCAAAGGGCTTCGAAGACAGTGCACTGTTCAATGTCCTGGAGAAGCTCCTTATGTTGGCTTTCCTGATGGGAACTCAGCTTTCCTCATTTCTAGAAGAGCTTGGGACCTCACTGCTGCTGAGGATGGCTATGGTTCTTTTTGGAGAATCTCTGGTTATTACCTGAGCATTGCTTCCTGGCTCCAGTGCAGATCCCTCAGTCTGCTACTACAGATCCTTCATTCTGCTTGCATAGACTTTCTAGCTTCCACCATGACCTTTGGGTGTTTCCAGGGAAGACCTGTGAAACAGGCTTGAATGAGATATTGTTGTGGGCTCTGGGCCTCTAGTTGGACTTGTGTGAGGCATTGTTATGAGCTCTAGACTTGCAGCTATACATATGCAAAATATTAGGATCCAGGCCCACGGCTGGGTTCTTTGGTCTTTAGTATGTGGACAGATTTCTTGCACTCTTTATATATGATTCTTTGGGTAATGCATTATAAAATAATCTTATAAAATATGTCCTATACTGTCTTATTTCCCTTGTAAATCCCCAAACAATGACAGGAACTATGAATAGACTCCCTGCTTGTTGTGTTCTAGCTAGATGATTCTTAGCCAGTATGTCCTGGGCCCTCTCACTTCGTCACTGCTCCAAATTACTGGAAACAGTAAGAGCTACTGAAACCGAAGGCTGTTGGGAGCTTTATAGAAGCTAATAGGAGATTCCTAGAATAAGATGAGGCTTAGTAGAGGTCTCTTCTCTAGTTCACTCTTGTCTTTATCAAGCTATCACTGGTATGTGTGAACTGCTCTGAGGAGTGAATGTTACCTGTCAGGGTATCTAACTGATTTTGTAGACTAGTTTGAGGTTCCCATCAGAGAGTGCCTGTATATTTCTACTGACATGCAACCAGTCTATCAACATCTTTCACTAGTGTGGCATATTTGTTATAGTTGATAAACCTGCCCTGAAATATCACTGTCACCCACGTTCCATCATTTACACTGCTGTGCATTCTGTGAGCTTTGATGAATATAAAATGACATGAATACACTTTTACATTATGCAGAGATCTATGAAAATGCTCATATACACTTCTGAGTTCTAATTTATAATTGAAGGTTTCTATTTTCCTTTGCTTGCTGGTTTCCTAGTAGCAGTCACCTTCAAGCAATCTTTGAGATGACTCACCACACCCACCTTCTATCCATGTCTGGGAGTAAGGTACTAAAGTCAACTAACACTGCCCACTCTTCTCCATAAATGTGTTCTCACATGTACTACTTATGCATTTATTGATTTTAACATAATTACTCTCTTCACTATTAGAGCACATGAATATAAATTCTTCCATTCTCAGCTTCTATTATCTTATCTTCTTTGGCCTCTAGGGAAATGAGTGACTGGAACCTCCTATAGCTGCTAAGGGAGCTATGCTGATGACTTCATGGCAGATGGCCCTGGTAGATCACCCCAACTATCCTGGGGTGTTTAGAAGTTTCGGTTTCTGTTCAGATGCTGCTGGGATGTTCTTTACAACCCTTACTGTTATCCTGAGTTCTTATTCCTGCTGACCAACTAAGCATCTGGTGAACAAGGACAAAAGTTAGTCTTCCTACAGATAAGGAATGTCAACCTCTGTCTATTGCTTTCCTTTTTCTCTAGGACCCTAGATGCTTCTTTTTAATTTATACTTTCAATTGCTTCCTAGGCAAAAAAAAAAAAAAAAAAAAATTGTCATTGTGTATTCCTTTAGTTAGTCCCTCCAAATGTTTTCTCCCTAATTTATTTCCTTGTTTTTCAAACACTTCTAGATAATTTAGTCCTGTTACAGTGTCTAGTTGCATTTCGTTCAACTCTTTTACAACAACAGCAAGTGAATAGGTGAGCTTTAAACTCTTAGCACAGTATCTTCTTCCACTTCTACGTAATTTAACACTTATTTTTTGGCACCTTCTTATATGTTGATTCTTTTTTTTCTGGTGCTGGACACAGAGAAAAATCAAATATACAACCTTGGACTTCACTGTCTGATAGATGAGAAGAGTATGTAAAGAAACCAATTGCAAGGAAATTTGAGATCTGCGAAAATTAAATGAAAGGAAGGGAAGGAGAAACAAGGTCTCTCAAGGTATAGCAAAATCCTGGTGGGAAGGGAGATTGTTGAAGTTCACCAGGAAGGAGGAAGGGGAATTGTAGGTGGAAATTCCCTTGTATCCCAGAGGCACAGCATGAAGAAATACTTGTGCTTGTGAAACAGTGCAGTGCTACAAGAAGTCTGGAGGTGGTGCATCACAGAATGTGAGCTGTTAGGGGAAGAGAGACAAGCTGAAGGATAAAGTGACTTGGTCCACTAAAGAGGGCAAACTAAGGAGAATGCAGAAGAAATTTTTTTTTTCTGATATAGAAACAAGAGGGTAGAACATGTGGTGATATTTTAGAAAGGCTTGAGATGACTGCAGGAGTAGGTGACATTGGAATAGTGAGTGTAGTGTGGATGTTATGGCACTTGTCCATGGAAGACAGTTTGCTAACTGTTGATTCTCAGTGTTTTTCTGGAGGCACCAATTTGACGTGGGTGACACAAGAAAACCCACAGAAAGAAATTCATATGTATATTAACACATTTTCTTTGCTTCAGCCCTTTATAAATTCGTTTGTTAAATTCGACATTCTGTATGAACCTCAACAAATATTCAGTTCATTTAAACAAGTACTAACTGATTCATATTTCATTTTAGGTACGACGGGAGACCTTAAAATAGAGCCAGAGCATAAAATGATGACAGATTATTTTGTCTTTAGAAAGCCTTTCTTTTCCTTATTTGGTATATATTTTTTCAGCTATGTGATCAAGCTTATTAGTTTTGTAGAGATAACAAAAGCTTTGGGTTTAGTGTGAAGACTTCAGGTCATGCTTTTTGAGTCTTACAGTCTGTAAACATCTCAATATCAAAAGTAACAGACATGGTATCAGGTACATAAGACTAACTTTAGTGTCAAAACTGCAGTCCTTAGAAGTATTAAGTATGGAATTTAATTCATAGGCTTAGTAACTTTCTGTGTAGATAGTTCTACATATCTTAATCAAATGCAGGGTATTTACTGAAATTTTAAGATTACTCACACATCATTATAATTTTTAGAGCAGGAGGGCCCTTCCCTCATATTTCCACAGCCTTCTGTGTAAATTACTTCAAATCATTTCAACCATAGTAATTTTAATTCTTCTTGTGTGTCTTTGCCATTAAACCATGGATCCTTTGAAGTTATCCATTGGGCCTTGTTCATCGCCTCTTTTAACTTTTTAGGCAGCACGTGGTAAGGAGCAAAATGTTTAATGAATGTTTATTGAACCTAATTAAATCTTCAAAAATATATCTTCTGACCTTCTGGTTTTCAGATGGAAAACTGCTGCTTAGAAAAGCATCAATTTACAAATTTCAAGTAGGAGAGTTACAAGAGAGTCAGGAATAAATCTTAGCTTACTTTGATTGCTTAACATTGTTGTGGCCATTTTCTCCTGCCTACCTAACTTAATTTGCTAACTAGGTAGATATTAGAAGTATTTACAAGTTCTGGAAATGCAAAGCTCCTTGGTTATGAAAATCAGTGACCATACAAATTAGCCCTTATGTTAAGCACAGGATTTGTCTCATAGGTCACTCCATTCACTCAAAAGTCAGCAGGCAACAGTACAAGGTTTCATTTTCCTTTGAGAAACACACACACACACACACACACACACACACACACACGCACACACACACGTCTCAGAGTAGCACAGCTGAAAACGATGAAATCTTGGCATTTATTGTTTTGTGTGACTTAAGAAGTTCAGAGATGACAGGATTCAAATGGACTTTGATTCATCAAGTTCTTCCTTTCTTTTCCATGTTCATCTGAAAATGGGAATAAGAAATCCATCTCGGGGGTAAATCTGAGCAGGGTAACCAGAAGGATAGACCAGTTTCATTACAAAATGGCTCTATCACCTTGGACCCTTTGTGAGCCTCTTTGGGTCACTGTATCTACATCTGTAAATGGGTTAAATTAGATGATTTACGTACAGAGGTTTGGGAAGCTGGAACATTTTGTGATGCTGCTCCCCTGGGATCTAGCTGGACTCTGGAAGGAGTGTTGCAAGGACTGAAGGCATAAGAAAGGAGTGATCCTGCACTGACACAATGCTGGCTGCCGCCGCCATGCAAGTGTTCTCTGTTTGATGTCAACCTTTTATCAGAGTGTTTGTGTTCTATCCAGGCTTTGCCTGGCCATTGCACCAGTCCCCATCCTGTTCCTCAGGGTTCTGGGAAAGAGCCAGTGGACCGGGAGACTCAGGCAGGATTTCTTCCCAAGAAAAGCCTGGATGATGAAACTCACACAATTCAGAGAAATTTCCTGTTTTGTATTCTAAAAGCTTCACACACACACACATACACCACACACACACACACATTCGCATGCACACACACACACACACACACACACACACACACATAAAAACACTTAACACACAAAACAAGATGTTCTCTCTCCATTGCTGCAGTCCATTGCAATCTTACCATTTGTGTCATTTTTTCTTGTGTCACTATGTTTCATGATTATGACATTAAGCCTTAGCACTTCCTGGAAATGTGACAGAATTTTAAGCTGTAAACAGTTATACACATTACTTTCACTGAGAGAGAATCTGCAAATGAGGGAGAAAGGATCTGCCAGCATAGCCACGTGTTGTCTGTTCTATTTCCTGCCCTGAGGAGAGTACCTTGCTCTGGTGCTGGCTGAAGGGACATTTGTTCCCAGCACAAGTTCTAGCACAGAGCAGGAACAGCGCTCTTACTTTGTGATAGGCTCTACCCAGATGCTTTATGTGCAGATATTTCATGGAATACATTTATATTAAAAAATAAATATCTGAAATTGAAATTTAACTGATTATCCTATATGTATATGTATAAAACCTAACAATACTCTTTAGAAATAATCTCATTGCTCTGGATAGTGGGAACGGAAAAGACTTGGGCTGGGGAGTCACAGTCTGAGGTGGATTTTGCTTCGGCCATTTATTGTTGTGTGGTCTTGGAAAATCTGTTCAGCTGCTCCAATTCCAAGTTTTCTCATCTACAAGTGATTGTTATGTGTCTGTCGTTCATTACTGTTGTGAGGATGACATGTCTAATTGCATTTAAAATACCTTGACCTGTGTAGCTGAGTCTTTATGTACATTCAGTTTTATTAAAACTCCTTTTTTTATTTTGGGAGGGGTACTACATTTTACTCAAGAGAAATTAGACAATGTGTTTATCCTTTGGGGAGGATTTTGATAAAATCATGTGGCAGAGATAATTGGAATATTCTTACCAAAACATCTGGGAAAACTTTGATGAAATCTCACATGTGGTGTTCATGATGTACACATTGTCCATCTTGGTCTGTTCTAGGTAGCTAAAGAAGGAGAGCTCAGACTGATTATACATAATCATGGTTTCCTAGAACCTTTCAGCAATGTAGGTTGTGAACGTGACATCTGGGTAATCAGGCATCTTTGGTGATAGGCAGTGTGAAACTTTCATGGAAAAGTCAGACAGAGGGCCAGGAACATAGCTCAGTGCCAACAGCAACTGCCTGGCAAGCCCAAGGTCTTGAGTTTGATTCCCAGTACAAAAAAAAATATCAGACAGAGTTGGCAAAGTATATACCTGGCAAAGGGATAGGACATTAAAATTCTCTCAAATCTTTCCATCCATAATGTCAGTGTGAATGTCATGATATATTCAGTCTATTCACTCCTGCATCAAGCATATTTTAAGGTATCTTCTATGCTTGAGTTGGAAGGAGAAATCATAGTACAAGATGGCACTTTAAGGGTTTCCTCAAATGAAGTGAAGCAGTACCTTCCAAATTATCTTTACTGGAAAGCATTAGTGGTCATTTGCCTAGTGGTCATTCATTTATTTACTAACAGTCTATGGCATAATTGGGTTTAGGCCTATAGAATATATCTGGGAATAAGACGCCTTGATCTTGGTGGAACTAGTGTTTTACGGCTCAGAAGGGACAGGTTAGAACATGAGATGGCTGGAGTGGTGTATGCTATGGCATCCACAAGAGGAGCTTGATCACTCTTATTGTAAGGAAGTGAGAGTGATGTTGCCAGAGATCAGAATGCAAAGAAGAGAATGGTCCATACAGAGGACAGGTGGTTGGCTTTTTAAAAAAATATGATGAGTAACATTGCAGATAAATACAACACGGAGCAACATCTAGCCTGCTGCCTGTCTTTGTAAATAAAGTTTTATTGGGACAAAACAATGCCTGTCCTTTTCAAGTATTGTCTATCACATGTTGATGTTATAATGCCAGTATTAAATAACTGACACAGACCACATTGGCTGCACAGCCAAACTTATTTATTTTTTGATCCTTTACAGATCCAGAAATTGTTTACTCCTGATCTAAACACACTTTATATAGAGAAACATTCACTATTGGTAGAAATGTTAAAGGGCAGTGAGAGAGGATAGCATGATACGAAGGTCAGAGGAGAGATGAACTTGGGGATGGCTAGGAGACAAAACAAGAAAATATATATGTACTCTTGAGGATTATCCAGAGCTTTTGAATACTTTCATGTAGGACAGTAACAAAATATTTTGCACTGCAGCACAGGTAGGCTCTGGAACCGCACTGCCTTGCATCAGATCCAAGCTCTGTTACTTACTGGTCATAAACTCCAAGCAAACTACATATTCTGTATGCCTAAGATGTCCAATTTGTTGAATGTGAGATGGTGAGTATGTCGACCATATGGAGCTATTGAGACTGTGACATAAATGATTATGGATGGAGTGCCATGGTTAGGGGAGGTTCTCAATGGAACTTTTAGCATCGTATCTCAATGACCATTCTGACTTCTGCATAAGGAATGGATAGGATGAGGAAAGCTAGTGGTCAGGTGCTAGAGGTTTAGGCAAAGACAGTGTTCGTGTGTAAGAAGGTTGCTTCAGAGCCTTAGTTCGCTGACATTCTGGCCATCAGCACATTGATTTTCAGCCTCTCCATTATTACCATCATCTTTTTCTTCTTCCAGGCCTTCAAGAGTGCACTGATGAGTTTTTACTGGTGCTCAGGGAAAGGAGATGTGATCGATGACTGGTGCAGATGTGACCTCAGTGCCTTTGATGCCCGTGGGCTCCCCAACTGCAGCCCCCTTCCACAGCCGGTGTACGTATGTATGGCCCCCTTAACTTCAGCCACCTCATTCCATGGATACAAATCCATGTCTTGTGAACCCTAGGCTATGATTTGGTTCTGTTCTCAGGGTGCCTGAAAAAATTTCTGAACTCTTGTATCCACCTCCTTCCTTTGGAAAGAAGGGAGTTTAGACAGACAGAAATACCATAGCACAGGAGCATATGGCTATTTTAAATGATGTCATACAGTCCATCATTTCTTCCTTCATTTGTCTATTCAGGGAAGGTTTATTGGACAACTGACTACTGCTTTGTCAGTTCCTGTTTTGGGTACTGAAGATAAGTAGATAAAGACATCTGAATAGATAGCTGACTAGTCAAAGAAAGTATAGAATCTCTTCTAAGGAACTTCATTTTATTCATTTATTCACAAATAATTTTGGACACCTGCTGTGTGTCAAGCACTGGGAAAAATATCTGTGGACAAATTGTGCATCATCTGTATAGTTAGGGAGCGGGTGAGGGAGAGAGATGCTGAAGGAAGATTAGATGCAGTTTTAAAATTAAGAAAACTAAAGAAAAGCAATGAACTGGTAATAAGAAGAATAGGAAACTCTCTCTGAAGAGACTTTAATTACAACAGAAGTCAGCTAGGCAGTAGGTGGTAAAAATCACATTTTAGGCAAGGGATGCAGCATTTGTGAAGGGTCTGACACAGGAAATGCATTTGAAAAAAGAAAGGAAGGTTGTCCTTGATTGGAGCTGTGTGATTAAGAGGGAAAAGTGGGAGAAACAGAGAAGAATGGTACAAGAAGCAGTATTGGACAGCACCATCCTATGATATACCTCTCTAGGATGGGGAGAATGACACTTCAAGCTGGAGGTAGTGGTACACCCATGCAATCATAGCACTCCTGCATGCTGAGGCAGGAAAATCACCGGTTCAAGTTCAGCTTGGGCACTGTAGTGATTTGGTGAGATTTGCCTCAAAATTCAAAGCAAAAGTGGGGTGAAGAATTGGGGATGCAACTCATTGCGAAGGTTTCGAAATTTAACTTTAGTACTGCAGGGGGGAGGGTGGGGGACCGGGAGAAAGGGAGGGAGGGAGAGAATGATATTGAATGATGGGCAGATATAGTGGGAACTGGATAGGAAATGAAAAAATGATTGACAGCTTTCGTATTTGAAATCGTTGAAAATTTGTTTAAAAATAAAGTAACACTGAGAAAATGTTTTAAATAAACTAAAACTAATCAATTTCCACTGAGCATATCCTATGTCCATTGTTTAGTTTGTTGAATTTCATATTCATTTTGAAAGTTGGCTCTTTGTATCTCCATATTTGTGGATGAGAGAATGGTCCTTGAGCAGCGAAGCAAGTTTTCTTAAGGACACGCAAGGTTTCAATGGGGAATGGAATCAGCACTGGAGCCTGTGCTGAAACCTTGGATTCCCATTGAAACATGCACACTCTTTTGGGCCCCAGGAGATGCTGGTTGGCAAACAAGCCACCTTCCCTGTCACCCCTATAGGCTACGACTGTCCCCAACAGTGGAGCCCTCCAGCACTGTGGTATCCTTGGAGTGGGTGGATGTTCAGCCAGCTATTGGGACCAAGGTTTCCGACTATATTCTACAACACAAAAAAGTGGATGAGTACACAGATACTGACCTTTACACAGGTAAGAATATGGCTTCCTATTTTGCTCAGACTGTCTGGTAAAGGAGACAAACTGGTTTTTCTTGTATTTTGGCAAACTGGGCATCATCTGGCTTGGGAAAATGATGGGAAAACCATTCATGGTTTTTCTGATTGTCCATTGATATGTATTTGTTTGTATGATATTAAATAAGAAAAGCTAGCCACTTGTAGCTGTAAAGAATTTCTCTGAAATGAACTCTAAAAATCATATATGAGAGGCTGGGTCCTGGAACACAGGCACCCACGTGCTTTTGATGGGCTAAGCCAACCGGAACCCATGAGACCCAGGGCAGCTTTCCCAATCAGCAGCATGGAAATGTCTGAAGCAGCAGCACGGAGCCAGCAGGTGGGCTCTGGAGAACTCCATCAACAGCACACCAGTCTCAGCCCCATGTGCAAAGGCCACGATCAGCTCCATGCCCAGCACAATTTCTGGGGCAAGTTTGGCTGGAATACAGAGCACATTTCTGGGATCTGACATGAGCATTATCACAGAACTGTAAACACCAGAGATATTTTGCTACTACAATGCTCCTTTGTTTGTCTGATTGGCTATTTCTTTCTTGTCTGGTTGCAAGTAGTTGTATATTTTGTGGTTATTTTTCTTTCCTTTTATCTCCTCTCCTTTTCTAGCCTACTTTTTCTTTCTTTTTCATCCCCTTTTACTTTCTAACTTTTTTCACTGTTTGTGTTTCTTATATATCTTTTTTTTTTTTTTTTTTTTAATACTGGGGATTGAACTCAGGATCTTGCACTTGCCAAGCAAGCACTTATTCTACTGAGCTATTTCCCCAGCCCCTTATATGTATCTTTTTTATCTTCTATTAATCTTTTGTCTTTCTTCAACTACTTTTTTCATTTAAGTTTTCAAATGAGAAAATTGTTTTTTTCTTTTCTGATTGTTCTTTTGCATACTATTTCATTTTTTCCCTCCTATGTTCTCCAGTTTTGCAAAACTTGGGTTATCATCTTTTGACCTTTGACTGGACTCTACAATATTTGACCCATTCCTCATTTTATCCTTACCCAACCATCTTAACCATGCCCTACTCCCTGAAAAACCAGTCTGCCAAAGGGAAAATCAATGCATATAAGTACATGATATATGTTTGATTTTGTTATATAATTTTAGAGTTTGCTCCTATGGTTGGAAGTAGCAGATTAATAGTTACCATAATTTGTCAGTGGTGAAGGTGTATTGAAATATTGTTTTTCCTAACTATATTACCTTAGTGATTATATCATACATGTTATAATCGGTTTTTCTCATCTGTATGATAATGCTGTGATTGTATGGGGTCATAATATCCACCACAATCCAATACCAAAAGAATGGGTGGTAAGCCAAATAATAACTTTGTATCTTTTAAAAAATGAGAAGGTATGTTCTTGGGATAGCTGTAAAGAACTGCCTGCATCTAGAAGACATCTCTGAAGAACAGACATCTCCTAGGAAACCCTCAATACTAGTAATAAAGCTATCATAAAAACTCATAAAGCACTGGGGAGAGAACTCAGTGGAATAAGCATTTTCCTGGCAAGTGCAAGCTTTTGAGTTTGATCCCTGGTACCAGAGAAAGAGAGAGAAAGAAAGGAAGAGGAAAAAAGCACCAAAATAGAAAATAGAAAATTACAAGATACAGAAGCAAAATGGTGTAATATCAGACCCCTCTAGCCCACCCAGGATAATTCTGGAAGACAATGGGACAGATGAAGTTGTAAACTGGAATTCAGACACTACAACTTTCTGAAATGATAGCAACAGAATGAAAGAAAAAGTCAAAAAGACTGTAGAGAAAATAATATCTCTAAGATACAGAAGGAAAAGATGCTTAAAATTGAAGACACTAGAGAATACACAGATAAAAGAATAGATGAATTAGAAAAGTGATGGAAATAAAAAATAGCCAACATATGAAAGAAGCAGAATCCATTAAATAGATTCAAACAGAAATCT
>PVKN010026074.1:0-13936 GCA_004027915.1 Capromys pilorides
AAGGTTGTTATCCTTGGGTGAGCATATTTTGGGTAACTTCTATTCTCTTTCATCACTTTCCTGTAGTTACTGTATTTTCTACTATACCATATTTACAGTGAGCCAATAAAACAAAACCTGAACACACACTGGAGAGGTGGGGTGGGATACCTGTGATGTGAAGGGCCTGGGTCTCAGGGTGGGTGGCCTGAAGAGTGGCCGCAGCTCCTAGGAGCTGACCCAGGCAAGATGGGATGAGGGGCAGAATCGGCTGCCCACCAGGGACAGGTATAGATGGCAGAGGAGCCTCCAGTGAGGGCCACCATCCTTGTGGTGACTGCTGACAGCATCTGGCTCAGGAACACAGCTGGGGGAGCTGCAACTCCTGCTTGTAGTGACCAGGGTTCTTCTGGTCCTGGGCCAGGCCGGGAGGAGGAGGTGTGGGGGAGCGGACTGGGCAGCGCTTCTGGGGCTTTGCCGTCCCATGCAGCCCCCAGACTGTCTGCTGGAGGTGCAGGATGGGAGGCTATGTGTGGCTGATTGCACCAGGCTGCACTTTATCTCTGGTCCGTGTTTTGGGAGCAGAGCCCGAGACAAAGGGAAAGAGGACTCTCCTGATAAAAGAACAATCCCACCTCTAAGCATCCTTAGCGGAACCCCACCCCGTTTCTGTCTATGAGGCAGATGGGAAAGGGGTGTCTGGAAATTTAACCAGGCTCACAAGTAGTTTTAGGGAACAACAGCAAGGTATCTTTAGCATTGTCTAAGTAGACAGCTTCAACACATGCCTGGCCTGAAGAGAGAAGCCATTTACCCCTTCTGCAGATCCCTCTGTCTTTACAGATCTGGGGGCCAGTTGGATTCAGAGACACAGAGATTGCATTCGTGGGCATCAGAAGCATCTGAGGAGGAAGGATTCTGGGCTGGGTCCTAATCTGGGGCCTGTTTGGGGGCCAGTGGGAAAATGAGCAGCCTTTGCTGACAATATTGAAAAGTCCTCCTGCCAGAAGGGGGCGCTGTAGCCCCACTCTGCTGCCTGGATCCCCAAATGCCAGGTTTTTAGTCTTCCCGCTCCCACCTTTTATTTCTGCCTTGCTAGCTCAGCATGGCATCTTGGCAGGAGAGTCCCCGATTCTAGAAACTTGCCCTGGAAGGGCCATCCCTGTCAGGAAAGGTGGGTGGAGTCTCCTCCTTGAGGCTGGGTCACCAAGTTCTGTGCTCTAAAACTTCAGGAGTTCCAATGTTTGCCCTAAAATTAGGGAAGTTTCTACCATGGAGAATCACAGACCTTTGTGAAGCCTGTAGCCTGGCTCCTTGGTTCCGAAACTCCAGTTCGCTTGTTCACTGGGGCCTCAGCCTGTTCCTTGGGCAAACGAGTACTGGGCTTGAGTTCCGCAACATGCACTGGCTAGGGCAGGGGGCACATGGGGTGCTGAGGCTCAGCCTTGGCCTCAAGCGCTGTTCCAGGGAATGGAGAGCTCCGGCGCACAAGCGCGGGGTAGCGCTGTGCAGTGGTGGAGCCTGGGGTGTGCAAAGGCAGAGCTGTGGGGAGGGAGAAGGGAAGGGAGACCGGGAGCTGCACCAGGCCTGTTTGCCTGTGCCTTTCATGAATGCTACAAGTGCTTGCTTATGTACAGAAAAGCAGCTCTGTGAGGAGAAGGAAAACAGTCTCTTTTTTGTTGTTTGTACAGGTAAGATAAATAAGACTCATTCTACCCTGTGCTTGCCACATCTGAGGCTGTCAGCAACTCACAGTTGAAGAAATTTTTGTTGTTAAAATAATGAACAGTATTTCCTCCACTTCCTCTAGAGCAGTGCTGTTGGCATTGGATTTTGTTCGCTTAGGACCCCAGGCTCCAGGTGATCTGTGAAGTGGGTGACTTGACCAAGGACCTTCCTGCTTCAAGGCCTCCAGGCCTCAGGTTCTGGAGGGTTCCAGGACATTTTGGCCTGTGGCGCTAACTCTGAGCCTGTCTCAGCTGACCCTGACTTTCCACAGTCCACGACCCCTATGACTCTAGGACTCCTCACAGGCAATCCAGTCCCCTGCCCGCAGGCCAGTGCTCAAAAGTGGGCCGCCTACCCAGAGGCAGAGCTAAGGCTCCCCCTTTGTCATCATCTGTGACAAGGGAGAAATCAGGATTCTCAGCCTTTCTCCAGTATTTCCATGGGTTCTACTCCAGCGACACGATGGCACTTGGCAGAGAGAGGCAGACCAAGAGCGCTACCCCTGCTCAGCCTGCAGAGTGGCCCTATTTGCCCATCACTGGGCCCGAGCAGGCTTCTCTTGCCTTTTCCTTAATGAGATGCTAATAGGATGCATCATTAACGCAGCAGCTTTTTAAACCCAAGCTCTTGTAACTTCTCAAAGGTCACGTTTTTATGGTGGCTGACAGTATCCTGCTTCTTTCAGTGACAGAAGAACACTAAAGACACTGGTCCTTTATGGCTGCACCTCTCTGTGAACCTGCAGCACACAGGCTGAGGGTGCTGCTGGCCTCGCCCCCCACCATTAACAGCCTTGCGGGGCTGCACTGTGCCATCTTAAGGGGACCAGCTCCATGTGGTCCAGAGAGCTGCTCCCAGACTACAAAGATGCCTGGCCAAGGGAGAGAAGGAGGGTGACACCTGGCAGAAGCAGAAGCAGAAGCACTTGAGCTCCTGCAGAAGACTGTGTTCGCCAGGCACTGCACGCATGGGCTTGCCCTTGCCTGGAGAGGCTGCTTTGTGTTAGTGTGTTTGCCTGCAGAGCGCGATTTTCTCTGCTTTTGCTCTAAAGGACCATTCAGATGAGCAGCATCTGGGTGGTCAGGGAGAGGTGAGAGCAGGGGTGTAGACCCCAGAGACCCCTAGGCCTTGCATGATCTACTCTCTGCATGATCACAACACTCAGCACATGGCCCAGGACCTGTGCCTGGCCTTGTCCTGGGGCTAGGCTTCATAATGGCAGCCCCAGCACTGTGCCTGGCCCAGCAGGCATCCAGCCTGGAGTAGGTGCCCAGGACTGAGGCCTGACAGCGGGCTGGCTGAGCCACAGTGTTGGCCAGCAGGAGCAGCATTGTTGTTCTGAATTTAGTGAATGACTGAGTGGATGTTTGGGGAGCGTGCGCTTCAGGAAGCGAATGGTATAGCCACCAAGCAGGGCCATGAAATAACGCCATTTCCCTCATTAGGGATGTGAGGTTTCCAGACTGGGGGGACTCATGCTGGGACCCAGCAGCACTGTCCTGGAGGCTGGTGGGAGGCCTGGCAGATCCAGTCCACTGCCTGTTCTCTAGAACTCATCAGTTCCAATGTGCCCAGGTGTGGGGACAATGATGCGAGTTGCAGAGGGTGATTCTTGCCTCTGTAACAAGGTGGGGGGATGAGAATAGCTTGGAGACCCCAAACAGCATCTCCATTGTTTGCGCATGGAGGCAGAAGAGGATTAAAAACAGTGGAGCCTGGAGGTCAATGAAAGCTTCCAGGAGCTGGTGTTGAGCATAACATCTGAGCAGGATTCCATATGGCAGAGGGACAGGGGCCGAGATGCCACCAAAGGACCTTGCAACTACTTGTCATTTCCAGCCTGAACACACCTGACAAGCTTGGCTCCAGGGTCTCTGTGGGAGGATGATGGCGCCTGTGTCCATGACCCTCTCCTGCCCAGAAACCTGCATCCCAGACAGACTTGCAGGGCTTGATATTGTGTCACTGTGGGAGCAGCCGAGGGGACAGGGCTGCACCAGCTGAACATCATAGAGCCCAGCACATCCCTTGCCAGCCTTGCAGTTACAGCTGTGACCCTTTCCCCATGCCTCCTAGAACCCCACTCCCTTGCTCCCCTTGGCCTCTGTTTTTACTGTGGGACAGAGCATTGCTAGGCAGCTGAGCTCAGTGACAGTCAGAGTCCCACCCAGGAAGGACTTGTCATTGGTGAGATGCAGAATGCCTGCACCAGGAATTGCAAGAACCACACAGGCTTGGAGTGAGACTTGAGGCACACACTAGTGACACTGTGACACTCCTACTCATTAAAAGAGGGACTGGTGCTGCAGACAAAGGAGGGTACGGTGAAGTGTCAAAATGTAGGCAAGAGCAGATGTGGGAAAATGGAGAATCAAAACTGCAGAGAGAAAGACTACACTCCCAGGCCAAGGAGGCCCCTAGCCTTTGTCACAGCCCTGCACTTCTGATCAGGCAAATCACGAGTAAATACACAGGTCTGGGACTCGTGACAAAACGAGCATGGCAGAGGAACTCCTACATGAGTTATGGGCATGTCCTTCTAAAAGGACTCACAGCTTCTGTCTGGGTCTCTTGGAACCTGCAGGCCAGACTAGTGAGTGGCAAACATAACCAAATGACTACGCTATGGGCCCCATAGAATTGTCCAGCTGTGTCTGAGTTCTTGGGCACAAACTTGTAAGATAGTGGAAAAATGCTGCTTAAAACCACTAAAAGGGAAGAGCAAAAAGGAATGTGTGTATGTGTGTACAGCTAACTGTGTATATTATAAAATAACAAAAGATCAAACAGTCATCTGCCTGTTGGTCTTGGCAGACACATCCACAAATTTATCTGCATTGCTCTGCAGAAGATCAGGGCAGCATAAATGCTGGAGGGACTGTGAGTGTACAAATGCTAGAACTCAAGTTAGTGCAGCCTGTCCCTGTGTCACCCCAGATGGGCAGTGGGAGTAGCAGAGTGGAGAGAAAGCTGAGAAGCTGTAGGAAGGACCACACCAGCGGGCAACAGAGCTCTCAGCTCTCTGACCTTGATCCGCAGCTTGGTTTTGGTGTCAGGGCTCCCTGCAGTACCTTTCTCTCATCCCCTTCAGCAGCCTGCCCCTGGAGCCCCTTGTGATAAGGGTTGCTGATCTGGCTGGGGCTCCACCATGGACCTTTGGGTGTTCCTACCCTCTGCACATTTTGAACGCCCTTGATCAAAAAATTTTCCTTGCTGTTTCTTTTGCAGCATGTGACCTGTCACTCTGTCGCATAGACTGGAAATTGAGCCATCAGAAGAGGTTGCACTGCCCTATGTCACATGGGTGCTGAAGCCCACGGGTGTGGGGGCACATGGGTAGGTAGGGGAGCTCTGGCATCTTCAGCCCAGCATGAGTGGCAAGTGCTGTCATTTTCTTGTTCTTATTCTAGAGGGCTGTCATTGCCAGGGCTCTTCAGAGAACAGCAAGCACAGGTGTCCACGGCTGGCCAAGCAAACAGGGTTCAGACCCGTCAACCACCAGGCCTTGGAGTACTTTGGGGAAATCACCTCACAGCAGCTGCTAGCTCCAGGACCGAGCATAACTGGGCAGGCCTTTTCCTGCAAAGCCTGAGCATTTATTTCCCTCCCTTTGAGCAACTCTCCCCTCTGAAACACACCGAAGGTCTTCCTGGTGCTCAGGTTCACCCATGTTGGGGATGGAGTGTGCACATCACCCAGGGGTGCTCACATACAAAGGCAAAGCTCCACAAAGACCACCCTTGTAGGAGTCGTGGGCCAAGGGGGGGGCGGTATTCAGGCTTGGGGAGGAGATGGTTCAGTATCTGCAGGATTTAGACTAAAGCACAAGTCTACATCCAGGCTCCTAGGCTTTTTAGGGCAGGCAGCTTATCACAGAGCGTATTGAGTCCAAGAATGCAGTCAGTGTGTCCAGTCGCCAGCACCGCCAGGACTGCAGGGGTCTCTAAAGCCAGTGCAGGGAAGATGTACCTTGGGGAATTACCAGGACTGGAGGTGTCTGAAGTGTCCTGGAGGTTCTGGTTCAGAAATATGCTCTTTAACAAGATAACATGAGGCGCCGTGGAGCAGCAGCCCCGGTATTTGTGTCCCTGTCGCCAGACCCAAACCTCAAGCCTGCAGTGCCAGCGGTTGTAGCTGCTTGTGTCCTGATTTTGACAGATTTTGAGGTGCTGCTCATGTGGTTCCCAGGAGCTGGCTCCTTGAAGAGGCCACTTCCATGGGCCCTTGCTCTGGAAGCCTTGGTTTCAAGGGGTCAGAAAGGATGCCAGTCGCCGACAGGCGTAGAGGCTATAAATCTGTGGCTCCCAGTCGCTCAGTGCTCATTTCCTGATTGCTACCGAACAACTACAAATAAGAAGATAATTGCAGTTAAATCCCCACTTGGCTGCGGGCGAGGGTCTCCCGGGCCCCTCTTGCCCTCATTAGCCAGGCAGGCCTCTCCTGGCCCTGGCCCCAGCCCCAGCCATGCTCTCAGTCTCCCCTGCAGAGCCCTGCTGAAATGTGGTCCAGGGCCCGATGAAATTTCTAATAATACTGACCAATGATGTGTTAAATTGAGACACTTCTGGCTTGTGTGCCGGAAACCACATGATGGTTTAAAGGACCAGTGCTTACCTTTCTCTATCAATTTGCTGCTAAATTACTGCTTTTGGAGCAACTTATACTAAAATAATTCTTTATTTAAATTTTAATTTCAATCTTGTCATTTTAAATATATATTGAGAGTCCAATCATATTACAGAGTATGATGATGTCTCAGGAAGGTAACCGATCGTGCTGGGAGCCCCGGGGGTGGGGCACTGTGGGTGATGTGGAAGGCAGGCGGGAGGAGGGGTGAGGGGAAGGGGAGATGAGGTGGGAGGTGGGGAACTGGAGCTTCGGAGGCCAGCCAAGCCCCTAGGACCTCAGGCTCCTTGTGCAGCCCCGAGGGCCATCTGTAAGTGCTTTAACTTGAAACTATGGAGCGCTTTCTGTTCCTGGATTGCCTGGAATATCTGAGCTATAAGGGCTAGGATGAATGTCATCAGCCCCGCAGTTCACATTTCCTGACCCCCCCCTCCCCATAAATGCATGTGCACAAGCTGATGTCCTTCCATAAGGAAGTCGGCATTCTTCTCTTCATTTTAAGAAGGGCCAGCCAAGTTCATTACAACTTAGGACTTAAACCTGTGTCTGTTTTAGCTGTCCTAGACTGTTTTGTGTTTCTGTAACAAAATACCCAATGCTGTCTGTGTTACAAAGAGGTTTACTTAGCTCTCAGTTCTGAAAACTGGAAAGCATAATGGTTACAGTCTGCCTCGCTCTCAAGAGGGCCTGGTGTGGATGGCATCCTAAAGGCAGGGGCAGATGTAGAAGATGTCACATGGCAGACAGGAAGCAAGAGATGGTAGAGGAGAAGCTTGTTCTTTACGACAGTCTGCTCTTGAGAAGGTGAACTGACTCCTGCCAAACCTGACTTCTCCCTGCAGTCGGCCTCATCCCCTGTGAGGATGGCCCTATGGCCTAACTGCCTTCTGCTGGGCTCCACCTCTTACGGGTTCTACCACCTTGACCAAGCTTTTAGCATGTGTGCCTTTAGGGGAAAAACCATGTCTAAGCCACACACTATCCTGAGGCTTTCAGAAATACCCTTGGATAGCAACAATGGTTCCTCGCCCTATCTTCAGGTGGTTGCTATGGGATGACTGACTTTTTTTTAAATACAGGATCTCACTATACAGTTTGGACTCCTAATGATGCTCCTGTCTCAGCCTCCCTAGTGCTGGCATTACAGGCATGCACTGTCACACCTGGTTCTGGGGCCAGCATGGCATGCCCAGGTTTCCAGGGCTGGCATGGCATGCAGTACCCGGGATCAAACTCAGGGCTTTGCATTTGCCAGGCAGGCGCTTATGCCATTGAGATATCTCCTCAGCCCTGAATGACTCTTAGGTGGGCTTTACCATCCAAGGCTGCCTCTATATTACCTTGCTAGGGTCTTACCAACGGTTCTGACCCCTGTGGTCCCATGAGCACGGGTCCCAGCCACCTGGGCCTCCTGCTGATTCTGATAGAGTGGTGGGGCTAGGAAGCTGGATCCAAGATCATGGCTTCTCTCCCAGCCTCAGACTCCAGCTCAAGTCACCACAGGTGCCTTCCGCCAGTCCCTGCCAATGTGGCTTGGGCCAATCCCTCAGCCTCAGACCGGAGCTGTGCAGCTGAACACATGTGCTCGCTCCTAGGCTGGCCATATGTTGCTGGGTCCACCTGTGTCCCCTGTCTCTGGCATTGACTCTATCACTCGCTTCTTCCCTTTGGCTTCCCAACATTGGGGGCTGAGAAGAATCTTCGGTTGCCTCACCTGCCACTCCAGAATCCATTAGCTTCTGGCCCTTTATTTTGTGGTTGTGCTTTCTAGGAGCGCAACACTTGCTATTATCTCTGGTTCCCCGTGCCTTCGCCTGCTTCTACCCTCCACTGCACTTCAGTGACTCTGGCCCTCCCACCAACCCTATCAGCATCTCTCCCATCTCGCCATCTTCTCCCTCTGAGCCCCCTTCTGGCCTCCTCCCTCCCCCTTGAAACTCCCTTCCTTGTGTTTCTGCCTTTCCTAGTCCTCCCCCTAGGGTCCCATCTAGGACACTTTCTGTGCTGGATTTTGCTACCCTCTTCTCAAACTCAGCTCAGGCCCCTTCTGTCCCTCCCTCCTGCCTATTTTTCTGACAGGAAACACCTGCGTGGTCGCCATCCCATTTGCCAGAACCTGGCTCTCTATAGTATTCTGCAGGTACATTTGCTCTTCCTTTTCCAACATCAAAGCTGATTCCTTGGAGACATTTATGCTTAAAGTTCAGCACAGATGGCCTCCTTTGCAGACAGAAAGCGACACGGACAGGGCTGGCTTTTGTGCCGTGCTCTTGCTTGTGCCCTGTCCACATCCCCAGCCCCTTCCTCCAAGCCCCCTCCCAATGGATGGGCCTTGTGGACAAAAGAAATGATAAATCTGGCTGAACCTCACAACTCTAAGCTTTCAACTTTCCTCTAACAACTTTCAACCAAAAACTTCTTAGTCCTATTTCCAAGTAACTTTTCATCCATTACAAAACCCACAAAATTTTCAAAGGGGCTTTGAAATAAGATCACCGAGGAAAAAAAGCCCATCACAAACGAAAGTCTTTGAAAAGAAAGAGTCCCTTTCCTGGGCTATAGTTCCCCTCTGATACATTTCCCTTTCATTCTTTGCAAGGTGCAGGGCAGGCCTGGCCCTCAGCAGATGCCTGTGATGTGCCAGAGCGAGGGGCCGGGACTACACGTGGACATGGGAGAGTGCTGGGCAGCTGCCGTGGTGCTGGGCCGGGCCTTTCATCCCCCTTCAATCAGCTCTCACAGCGCCCCCAACAGCCGCTGAGTGCCTCGCAACCCCACACCCTGCCTTCTCCCATTCACCTCCGCACTGGTGACATGTGGCTTCCTCTCCAGCACCTCCGCTGTCATCATTCTTGTTGCCAAGGTGGGTGGGTAGGTAGCTGCAGCCAGGGCAGTCCCTTCTCTGGCCTTTGATGGGACATTTCCCAAAGGCTGGCCCTGCAGGTAGTGGCTTGGGACCATCCCTCACCCTCCCTAGCTTCAGCTTCAGACTCTCGCCTGCACATTCAACAACACCCACTTCTGGGAGTCTTTGTTAGATTCAGATCTGAAATCTGCAGAGAATCTGTGGAGAAGTCTCCTGTTCAGGACAGCTATGCTAAGTGTGAATGAGGGAATACCCTTGGGGGTGGTTCTCTGAATGAACTGTGTCTTAGTTACTTCTCTCTCATTGCTGGGACAAATACCGGACATGCAAGCTTGGAGAAGAAAATGTTTATTTAGCTCACAGTTATCGGAGGTTTCATAATTTAAATTAGCTTGAATTACATAGCAAGACCTTGAGACTGTATGCCACTGTGTCCAGGATGATTCACACCATACGTCTGAGAGACCGTCACCTGGGGTCGGCGGGGACTCTGACAGTGTGTGCCATCAGTTTAAGGGTTAGCACCTCTCTTGGCCACGCCCCTCAAGCCAAGCCCTGGTCCTTTGGCCCGCCTCTCAAGCCGGGCTTGACAGCCCCATGATTTACATGAGGCTTTGGGGGGACAATCAGATATAAACCAAACAAACTGCCTACCTCCTGATCAGGGCCAGCCCTCAGAGGCCCCACACTAGCTGTGAACCAGGCTGTGGGGGCCTTCTAGACTTGGCTCCCAGCCACCCCAGGGAGGCAGCTGGCTCTTTAGAAAAGCTTGGCCAGAGGCCCTCCTGTTCTGCATCCTCTTCCTAGGGGACATTCTAGGATCAGCTAAGCCTTCCTTGTGTGCAGGACCTGTCCTAGACAGGAGGATCCTCAGGCTGGCTCCCAGGCACCAGCTGCAACTCTGTCCATGGTCCCTTCTTCCAGAACCTAACCTACCTGTTCATCTCCCAGCATCCTCCCCTTTCTGGCTGGGCCCTCAACAGAACATTATTGTTATTTTTTATTATGAACAAAGACTCGCTGGGGAGAGGGAGCAGTCTCACTTCTCAAGGCTCCTGTGTGTGACTCACACAGCATCAGTGCTGGGAGCTTCAAGTCGACAGAGAGCTCGACTCCAATGCTAAGCGACACAACCCTGACACAGCTGTCCTTAGCGACCTCATTAGAGGCCTAACAAGAGCGGGGACTACGGCAGAGTCACACCAAGGGGCGGGCAGGGCAAAGAAGCAAACAAGGAAGTACAGATGTCACAGTGAGGTGGCTTCTCAGATACAGCAGCTCAGCTGGAAGAGCTAAGACAGTTTTACTATGGGGATTTCAAGACTCCCCAAAGCAGGTCAGGGCCTGCGTGTGTGTCTCAGGAGCTGAGGCCACATTCCACGGTAGTTAGAGGCCTATGTGGGACAGGCTGGTGGGACAGACCAGAAACACACAAGGGGGGACTCATTTTTTCATTTCCCAGCTGGCCAGTGCTTGCAGGGTCTGCTTTCTTCCCACTCAGCCTGTCTGTAATGACAGCAGTGTGTGGCCAAGAAGGTCCCTTGGGAGAGGCATTCCAGCTATGTTCCCTCTTTTCAGACTGGAGGTGGTGGATGTGGTGTTGGTGGAGAAGTGGCATCATTTAGCCCATTATTTTAGGCTTTGGAAAGCACGGTGGGCAGATGGCTCCCATCTACACTCTTGGGGGTGCCCATGGACAAGAGGAATGGTGGCAAAAACTTAAGAGCTCCATGACCAGTGGGGCTGGAGAGGCAGATCTTCTTGTGGTAGGACAGACAGACCCTTCCTCAGGGTGACACTGTGGGATGGGTAGCTGGGCGGCCAAGGCAATATGAAGCTCTGGTCCTGTCCTACAAGATGGTGGGCAACCACTGGGTCAAGGCCTAAGCAGGAAGCCAGCAGGGAGGGAGATGGTGTGCAGGCTTTCTGTCTAGGGGAGGCAGAGGGGTCCCAGGAAAAGGCCTTCCTCTGATGCCCTTCCTCAGCAGGGACCTGGGCTGCCTGCACTGACGTTTTAGCTCTTCACTTCCAAGAGCAGGGCTGCCTGGCTATCTCATTCCATCCACCCTGTGCTGGGCTCATGATCTTTCATTGTACCACCCACCCATCCACCTACCTGCCCACCCAACGTGTCCTGAGAAGCTGTTTTGTGCTGGACACTCGGCCAGGAGCACTCTGAGGCTCTGGGGAATCATAGTCCTAATAGCTGATATCAGCTGACCTTTACGCTGAGAGTTCCTTGAGTGTCCCTCTCTGTCCCCCATTGACTTGGTCAGCTCGGGCTGCCATAACAAAATAGCACAAAGCTGTATGTAGTGGCGCATGTCGATAATCCTAGCACTGTCAGGCTGAGGCAGGAGGATCATTGCAAGTTCCAGCCAGCCTGGCTACAAAGTGAGCTCAAGGCCAGCTAGAACTGCATAGTGAGACCCTGTCTGAAAAAGCCAGTATAGCACAGATTGCATAGTTTAAGCAACAATAATTTTTTCTCATGATTCTGGGGGCTGAGGCATCTGAGATCAGGGTGCGAACATGAACAGGTTATGGTGAAAGCTCTCCTCCTGGCCAGCTGTTTCCAGCTCTATATTCATGGAAAAGAAAGATAAAGACCTCTCCTTTAATGAGGCACTAATTCCACTCAGAGGGCCCCACCCTGGTGACTTCATCTAAACCTTACTTCATCACCAAATCCCATCACCTATGAACTCAATCTATGAATTCTGGGGGACAGAATTCAGTCTGTGACACCCACACAACATGCGGGCAGTGGGTGTTCATTATGGCATCTGAATCGATGTGTCTGCTTGTTGTTTCTCTGGCCCCACCCTCACTACTGAACCTCAGGCTGTTTTTAATGGAGATACCCACAGACCTGCCAGGCGTGCCAATCAGCCCTCCCACTAGCCTGAACTCTCATTTTTCAGATGGTTTGATTCCTCCCTCCCCTCACATCATAATCTCCATGATCTCGAGTCTTTCCTGAATGCTGTTGAAAGCCTTGTTGTATTTATCTCTGGAGAATCCGCCGTGCCCCTGCGCAATTTTCCATTGTCATGGTTCATTTTAATCTTCTCTAAGGCTGTTGGCCACTCTCATGTTCAGAAATAGCTTGTTCCACTTAATAAGAGCACTTACATATGCAGACACGAGAAGTTTCCTTTGCTTGCTGCTAAACATCACCGTAAATGGGGTGAGTTACATGCCCTGTTGGGAGGCTGAGCACAGTCATGTGGAAAGAGGGAGATGCTCAGAATGGAGCCTGAGCGGGACCAAGAACTTCGGGCAGAACCCAGCTGACCCGGGTGCTCCTGTGTTTCCCTGCACCCCTGAC
The DNA here is from genome assembly GCA_004027915.1 of Capromys pilorides. Classification (NCBI taxonomy): domain Eukaryota; kingdom Metazoa; phylum Chordata; class Mammalia; order Rodentia; family Capromyidae; genus Capromys; species Capromys pilorides. The sequence goes on from PVKN010026074.1 coordinate 12,531, forward strand.
AACACCAGGCCTCCTGCTGTCACCTGCTTACTTCACAGTGCTCAGAGCTCTGGCCTGGTGGCTGGAAGTTCTGGATGTGGGGCCTGCCCCACCACAAAATGGTCTTGTGACCTTGCCTAAGTCATTTCATCTTTTTGAGCCTCTGCTTCTCTCCTCCATCTACAAAGCAGGCCAATCAGGCCCTCCTTTGAGACAGATTTCGGCAAGGAGTGCAATCACCACCACTGTGCTGGGCAGGGGGCTTAGCCAATGGCAACTGTCATAAGCATCAGGGGGCCCATGAGCTCAGGAAAATTAAGGAGCCCTTAGACTGGGTGTGATGGTGCACACCTGTAATCCCAGCTCTTGGGAAGCTGTAAATAGGCAGATCACTACCAGTCTGATCTAGTAGTGAGACCTTGAACACTCTGTAGACCCTTCCCTAAAATACAATAAAAGAGCCTTCTTGAGAAGGCTAAGCCAAGCCAAAGACTGGAGTCTGTTTCTTCTACATCTGCGTTTCTGAATTGTTGTGGTTGGAGACTCCCCTGTCCCCCTCCCCCATACCCCCACATCATAAAAGGATTGAAGAGTAGAAAGCAGGCTAGGTCTCCATTTAGAAATCTGCATCTGCAGGGAGCCCTGGGGCTCAGGTCCAGGTCAAAGGCAGGACACAACCTCTCCTGGTGGTGTTGGGCTGAACTGCAGGGTAAGCATCCGTCTGTGTTAGGCATGTAGACCCCGGTGGTGAGGGCATCTCCCAGGGTATCTGTGTATATTCACCTTATAGAACCACTGTAACCACTACCCAGAACTCTGGGCACTGAATTAAACTCCTGATAAAACAGCTACTAAAGCTGGTCTCTGTCCTGTCCTGCTCTGAACCTCATCCTCTCAGCACCCATAGGCCTTCTGGACCCTAAAATTCCCTGAGCTTAGAAAATCAGAGACCCGAACATGCAGGCAATCCTTGTGACAGCCTCAAGGGTGCAGCTTTCTCTCTGTCTCTCTGTCTCTGTCTCTGTCTCTGTCTCTGTCTCTGTCTCTGTCTCTCTCTCTCTCTGTCTCTCTCTGTCTCTCTCTGTCTCTCTTTCTCTCTTGGGTCAAAGAGATAGCTCAGTGGAATAAGTGCTTGCCTGGTAAGCACAAGGTCCTGAGTTCAATCCCTGGTACCGCAAAAACAAAAAACAAAAAACAAAAAACAAACAAACAAAAAAACAAAACAAACAAAAAAAAACAGGTGCAGCTCTCCTGGAGCATATTGTCAGGCACTTGCCAGAGCTTGGGGCTCACCTTGCGGGCCACCTTCCCTGAAGACTGATTTACAAACATTCAAGTAAGGACAGCACCTTCAGCAATTTTCACTTGGGTTGAGTAGTTTATAGATGCAGCTGAGGTCAGCAGCAACTGAGGTGGGGGAATTTTGC
>PVKN010026075.1:0-13980 GCA_004027915.1 Capromys pilorides
GTCAAAGCAAGGCTGGGGGACAGAGGATGATCACAGAAGCTTTGTGGAGCTCAGAAGACAGCCACACAAAGGAATGAAGGAGAAGGCCGAGAGTATCCAAGGAGACCAGAGCTGTCAGAGGCAATTTCACTTATAAGAAAATACCATAGTATCAAGAGAAATAGTCGAGGGAAGAGAGGATGATGAATACAATAAAACAAAATAAAGGTAAAGACCGAAAACAAAACCCTGAGGGATCTGAAGTGAAGCCAGGAAGCAATGTTAAAGTAAGAGCAGATCTCCCCAGGAAAGCACCGCCGTCTTCCTCAGCCACAGTGGTCTCCAGAGTTCCGCTGGCAATGAGGAAAGAATATTCCGCATCAGGAGAGCCGGCATGACAAGCTTCTCCGGGAGCCTACGCAGTGTGCCATCTCCCCGCCATGAGCCAGGCAGCGACGCTCCAGGTGAGGACCAGAGCATCGAGGACCGGAGCATCTCCAAAGTAGACTGTAGCCACTCTCAGTGACCACAAGGCTCCAACCTCCTCCTCCGACAAGAACAAACAAGTTCATCAGGAAGGTCAGCATGACAGGTCCTCCAGCAGATATGCCCAAGAGAACCAGCAGCTTCCCACAGCTCCAGGGCTTCCAAACAGCCCCCCTAACAGTCTCCCCTTCTCCTCCAGTTCTGCCTCTTCTACTACTGACCGCGGTCCTCACCCAGCACCATGCCAGTTCCGTTCAGCTGGGTCTTACAAGTTGACCACCGGTTGGCAATCCACCAAAACACCCTAGACCAAATAGCTAACAGATATGCATATAATAACCTGCCCAACCCCTGTAGAAAGCACATTCTCCTCAGAGCATGGAAATTTATAGAGGATAAAGCCTAGAATGTGTCATGAAGCAATTTGGAACAAATTATAAGAAATTTAGATCATTTGACACATCTTGGGAGCCACAAAAGTAAAACACAGGAGTCATGACATTCTCTGATATAAAAATGTATTACAAAGGAATAGTCATCAAAAGCAGGTGACACTAACATAAAAACAAACACGGGGCAATGGGACACAGGCATGAGGGTCAAGCAGTGGATACAAAGTCTCTTCCCATGAACCAGGCTAGGAAAACTGACACTCATGGAGCAGTGTGAAACTGGATCTTGATATTGTAGCAGTTATAAACAGCAACTCCACATGAATCATGACTTAGGTTTAATACTTGACTCATGCCACCAGCAGAGAAAACCATAGGGGAAAAGTTTTAGGCTGTGAGAGTGAGCAAATATTGTTCTGTACAAAATTCCAAAAGGCACAGGAAATGAAAGAAAATATATACAGGCAAGAAGTAGCAAGTTTCTACACAGCAAATGAAATGATCATCAGAGAAAAGAGTCAACTGGCAGGAGAAAATATTTGCCAACTGTACATCTCATAAGGGGTTAATGCCCAGAACATAGAGAGAACTAAGAAAAACAAACAGACAAAAAACACAACTCAATCAGAAAAACTTAACCCAATGGAAGTGGACAATGAACCTCAGTAGTCACTTCTCAGAACAAGACAAGCAAGGACCAGTATCCGATGAGAAATGCCCGATACTCTGATCTGCAGGAACGGTAGGTCAGAGCCACACTGGACACGAGTACGGCCACGCCAGCAAACCCGGCGATTCTCAGAAAGGGAGCAGCAGTACCACGGAGTGGGCCACGGTGGCCCCATATGCTGCCGATGGGAATGGATAGTGGCACAGCCGGAGGGGAAAAGGTGCGGAGCGTTCTCGAAGCACATAAACATCATCGCGCTACCGCCGGCCTCGCTGCCCAGGGCGCATCCACCGACAGCAAGCTCCCCTCCATGGAGGCGCAAGGTCCCCGCCGGTGCTTACGGCAGCTGTCGCGTGGCCAGCAGTGGACATAACCCACCTGTTCCCTATCTGTGGCACATGTGTCGTTGTCGGCCGTGGAAAAGAATAAAGCCTGGTGTTTGCAGCAACGTGGACGGAAGTTGCCATGGAGATCACGGTGTTCGACCTAACAAACCTGAAGTATGACAAGATGACATACCACGCTATTCATACGTGTCCCTGTAACTGTCAGTGTATGTATCAGTTAGGAGTGAATTTAATTTAAAGTTTAAAGTTAGGAAAAATGCTACAGAGCCATTAAAAACCCCAAAAGCAACTGCTGCCATCGTCTACACTTTGAAGCTCCTGGCAACAGCAAACCAGTGCTTCGGCAGATAACAGGAGCCGTGCAAGCCGATAAAGACACCAGCGCGGCGGGCCTAGAGGACTGAGCGAGGTCGGTCGGTCGACACGGCCTGCTCTGCCCCCTGGAGCAGGAGCCTGCTACTTCCTGTTTTCCTTGTTGCTCAGCAACCGCGCAGAGGCAGCGGTGCAAGCTGTCCGGGTCTCTCGGCCGGTCCCGAGGAAGCCCTCGAGTTGCAGAGGGCGGTGTGCGGGACATCCAGAATGCGCGCCCTGCCCTGCGTCTGCCGGGCTGCATAAGCTCTGCTCCTCGCGCCTCGCTGCGGGGCCACACGCGCTGCGCAGCTGCACCCGGCGCAGGCGCGCCAGCCTTGCTTGCTCGGGGGCCCTCACGTGAGCCGTTGCTGCCTGTTAATCTCCTACCAGAAGGACGACGCTTTGCTTTTTAGCCATTCTACGTTGCAGTACTTCCACGTATATCCGAGGTCCACCATGGGAAAAAGCTAATTCTTACTTCAAAATAGACTCTAAATGCAAATGTTTACGCCTGCATTTCATATAATCTGTTTTCAGAAGAAAACAAATGAAGACTAAATTACTGTTGTAGTTTTTATCAACTTCTATTAATCCAAGCACTTGAAAACCAGATGTTTTTGGCTTTTAAAAAATATTACAATTTTACTGCAGTCTGGGTATTGTTTAGAGGAAGGGAAAATAAACAGTTAAAATGTATACTAGAATAGGAAATGCGTGCCCTCTGTCCGGGAGCTTGGTCTGTTTCTACTTGTGCGTAGGGCTGTAGTTTTTCTTTAGGAATTTCCATGAAAAGTCTCCATAACCCTCGGAGAGCCGATGGGTGTTTCAGGGAAGACCTCAAATGTCAATGGAGAAGAATCGTTTTATATTAAGAATATAAGGAAAGAACTGTTATCAGAGAATGGCACTGTTTTATTTAAAAAAAAAAAAAAAAAAAAGAAGGAAAATTCATAGTTAATTTTGTAATTTTGCTTTGAGCTGTGAAAGGTCTTGAAGCTTTCCAAATGTCTATCTTAGCATAATAGCAAGGATCAGTCTGTCCCGAGGGCACTTTTTCTTGCCTTCTTCCTTGCCTTTGGGCAGAGACAGGAAGAAAAGTTCATTGATCTGAACTGAATGCATTAGATCATGGCTTAAAATAAATTCTCACGGCAGAGCTTCCCGCCCGTTACTGTGCAGAGCAAATCTTTCTGGCCAGGCTCCAGGCTTCACATGTGCTAATGTTAAAGGAGTAAATGTTTATGAAGCATGAACTTTTTATAGGATGCTGTTGAAATAAATGATTATTTGAATATATTTTCCAGTTAGACACTTTCTACATAACTGGATATATATATATATATATATATATATATATATGGTGTATAATTCATAAGGCACTATATATGCAGTGGCAGCAGCTTGTGTATGTAGGGTCTGCCTTTCGGGTGCTACAAGGTGCCCCCCAGTAGCAAGAGGCTATCAAGATGCAGCCTTACCTGATGCTCAGACCCAGACCCTACCTGGGATCCGCACTGCTGGGACCCAGGCCCTGTGACCAATCACACAGGGGGCCGCCTCTGCTGTGCACAGCTGAACCCATTCACAGAGCAATTCAGTCGTGAGTAACCGGTTGGGACTACCCCACCCCAGGAAAGTAAAAACCAAAACAGGAAGGGTGAAAGGACAGCAGGCGGGAAGGAGGGGGCAAAGATGCACTTGGAAAGCGCTGGCTTGCTGGAAGCCCACCGTCCCTGGTGTGGGGGCCGAGAACCGAAGGACGGGCAGCCTGTGGAGCAGCATCCTCACCACTCACGTCTGCAGTGCAACCATAGCAGGTGTCAAGAGGAAATCAGCAAGCACTGAGCATTTGGTCTGTGTTTGAGAGTTTCTCAGGTCCTCTCTCTGGTCTACACTCTGTGGAGACTGGGCTTGGATTGAGGAGAGTGAACAGGACAGGGATTTATTCATAAATACTAGACAAATCAGTAACTAGTGGGAAGGAATGGAAAATGGAGCACTTCCAGAGCAGCACTGGCATCTGGGAATCAAGCTTTGCGTAGGCTTCTCACCCTCCCAGGATGCAGAGACAGGTCGACTCTCTGGGGATTCACTGGTGTGCTTCACACGGGACCATGGGACCGGGGCTCCTGATCCAGCTGGACTTCTCGGCTCTGTCTCTAGTTCAGGAAGTGCCCCGAAGAGGCCTCTCTGATGCACAATGAAGGAAGGAAAGGCTTAGTTAGCTCACAGTGTGTGGAGGTTTCAGCCCATTCTCAGCTGGCTCCAAGGCAGGGGGGCACAGGGCAGGGGGCAGCAGCTCATGGAATGGGAAAACAGCCAGCACAAAGCATAGACTGCATCCAGCTGCCTGCCTCAGGGTGGGCACAGCAGCCACATCCATAGCCCTACATTAAATCGTGAAGTAATCACAGCCTCTAGAAGCCACCCCATCACTGCAGGAGGCTTTGGGGGGACACCTGAACACAAACCATAGCAGCACCCACCCATAGACACTGGAAAGTAGCTTTCCCTACCAGCTTTGCCCAGGGGCGAGGGGCTATCACAGGCACAGGATTCAGTAAAACTGGAAATACTTTACAAATGCCTAAACCATGAGTAACTTTGTACTCTGTCTTTTTTAGTCTGCTCTTTGTCTTTCTTTAAACAAGAATCTCCCAAATGTCTGCTGGTGCCATTAAAAACACTGTAGTATGGTAGGGCCAGCCAAATAGCTCAGCAGATTAAAGCGCCCCAAGCAGGTGCAGGGGTGGGCAGGCAGTTTCATCCCCTGGCCTGCTGAGCTGACCCGCCCCCGGGACACAGTGAGAGGGCAATTGAGACTGGGTGGGTGGCATGCTCCTGTAATTCTAGCTCTTAGAAGGCCATAAACATGCGGATCACTATGAATCCCATCTAATAGTGGGACCATGAACACCCTGTGGACCCTTCCCTAAAATACAAAACAAAACAAAGCTGTAGTAGAGTATAAAACTTGGGTCTTAAGATTGCTCACACAACAAGGTCCAGGACAGTCAGAAAATACTGAAGCATCTGAAATCAGGAAACAGGAACACGGAAGGGAAACCATCATGTATGACTGGATTTGGACTAAACTGGCACAGAGCTGTAAAACTCAGACTAATGCTAACTGGTTGATGGGAAAGGGCTTACGCTGCATCTGTAAACCAGGACACACGCAGAGGTCACACAGGGGGAAATTTAGAGCTCTAATCTGGGTTTATTACTTCCTTGCTTTTCTTGTGGGCTAGGGAGGAACATGTCTGAGGAAAGGAAGAGAGAGTCTCTCTCTCTCTCTCTCTGTGGAGCTTTATCCTAGCTTGAATTACAGAGCTAAATCTTCCTTCTACAGACCTCGACTCTCCACACCATTTCTCGAGTCAGCAGCTGAGGTAAACATGGAGCGTTGGGGCGGCTCAGCTGTGGGCATCCTTCACCTCCCTTCACTGTTCTGTGATCAGTGCTGAGCCAGAGGCCGGCTGGGCACAGACATGGAGTACTGGACGTGCTGGACATTCGTGCTGCAGGTCTTATGCCCTGCAGTGTCCACATTGCACAGTGTCAGTTGCTCTGTCTACCTCCGCCAGCTGTGTGCAGTAGTTTACCAACTGCCAGTGATTTACACAACTAACAGCCTTCTCCGTATAAACATCACACACAATTCCTGCTCGCTCAGTCTCTCGCTATGTCTTTTTTTTTAATAGAATCATAGCTGACAGTAAGGAGACATACCCAGAGCTCTCTGTGTGGGTTTGTTCTTGGTTGGACTTTGGACTGCAGTGCTTATGAGCTGTCCAGATCTTTCCATGTGAAATGGTAGCAGTCCAGGTCTGCTTAGATGGGGCAAGTCCACAAACTGAGACACCAGCAGCAGTCACAAGGAAGTGATCCATTACATCAACGTTGCTGCTGATGTCCAAATGACCCAAGCAACTGTCTTGATTTCTTCTTCTTTTTCCTTCCTTTTCTTCTGTTTCTTTGTTTTGTTTTAATAGGAGATAAGGCAGCCAAGTAGACTGATAAGAACTTAGGAGACCATTGCTGTTGCATGCTTTATCTATGAGTTGGATAGTGGCAGGTCCGTCAGCTCCTCATGGGTCACCCTGCCTGGCTCTCTGCCCCTGGAAGGTCCTCCCTGGCCGCGTGGGCCAGTGCCCACAGGTCTGCAGGTCCAAGGCAGAGCATCACTGGGAATGAGCTGTGTCCTGGTCACCTGCTTCCCTGCTGAGCCCTGGAGACCGGGCAGTGCTCCCCATGGGGCCTCCTCCTCCTCCTCCCCGAGGTCCATGCTCCCAGGATCCGCCCCATCCAGAGCCAAGCCTGGAGGGACAGCGGGCGAGGAGCTGTGCCAGAGGCGTGTCCTCCCCACTGGCACTGTCAGGGCACCTTGTGGCCACTCTCTAGGCCTCGGCACATGTTGTGAGCTGGGGTTTCTTGGTAGACGCCTACATAATTCTGTCTGCCGTAGCACTCCCTCTCAGACCTGTGGATCAGCATGGCTGAATTCTTCCCTGAGGGGCTCTGAATCTTCATCCCAAGACAGGTGGTGGTGCCCCCGGGGTAGCTTCTGCTCCTTGTCACTGAGCCCCAGAGCAGGACTCACGAGGACCTCGTGACACCCATGTTGGAGCACAGGCCTCCAGGTGTTCCTCAGTGGCTGTTGTGGCCTTCTTCATAGAGGTGGACAGGACAGTGGGGGCCAGTCCAGCCAGGGGGCCTGTCCTCTGCTGCAGCCAGCATGCTTAGCGCCCAGCCCCAAGCCCGTGGAAGTCTGTCCCACAGCAGGGCTTCTGACTTTCCCTGGCTCCTGGTCCTCACTCTCGGGGGCTTAGGATGGCGCACTGTCTCGTGAAAGAGCTTCTTCAAGGAGAAGTGAAGAACTTTGCAGTCTCACGTTTCTGAATGCGTGTAATGTGGACTCTGAGGAATCCTGTCAGTGCCCCATGGCTGCCCACATGAGAGTGTCCATGGCAGGAGCTCACAGCTCAGCTGGCTCTCCCCAGCAGCCGTAGCTCCTGATGCGCAGTCCAAAGGAGCCACGTCAGGGCCATGGGCTCAGCACGCTGACACGCTTGGTCATCCTGTCTACTGTCTGGATCTGGAGAGCACCGACCAAAATTGAATCTGTTTTGAGTCTCATTTCTCCTGATTCCCTGAAGTATTTCTCATGAATTGAAGCAGAGCTAAGCTGCAACTGAGCATCTTGATGGAAAGGAGTATGGATCATGCCGTGGCCTATTGTTTTTTAAATATGCCTCAAAATTATTTTTCAAATACTAGCTTGTATTTCTAATACCTAATTATCTTTATTTTTATTTGATTAATGCAAACTACTGCCTCTTGGAACCCACATTTGTGATAATTAAATATATGTTAATTGTTGAAAGAATTTCTATGTAAGGAATCAAAAGCAGAGAGTTTATCTAGAGCTCTACAAAATATCAGCTAACCCTCTACATACGAAGTTAAAGGCAAAATGAGTGTAATGCCTGCTCCAAGCAATTTCACATTTGATCCTGATGCAAAAATGTTTTTTAAAGAATTGCTTAATGTAAAATGCACTAAGTTGGCACTGTCAAGACACCTTACTGTGGACTTAGAGCTGAGGATCCACAGGGAGTCCCTGTGGCTGTGCGGACAGCAGCTTCCCAGAACATGCAAGGCCAGGGTGGACCACCTGCGCTGCAAACAAATCCAGAAAATAAAAACAAGGAAGCAGGGAGTGTAAGCAGCCTCAAGCGCCCGTGTCCTCAGGCTAACTTCCTCTGAGGCTTGTCCTCGAAGGCATTACCTAGAGGGCCTGGTAATCCTGAAGAAAAGAACAGTGATGAATCATTCTCTCACTTAAAATCAAGTTACTGATAAAGTTAAATTTCAACTTCTTGTTTAGTATGTAAGAATAAGAAAGTAGAGACTTTGAAGCCATCCCAGCACCTGAACCCGTGGCACAGGGTGCCCCGCTTAGTGTCACAGAGGTGAGCCTCAGCCGGCACATCTGATCTCGCAGCCTGGAGACGACAGAACCCGTCCGTGCAGGGCCAAGCCCTTAGCCCAGCCTGGTGCTGACCTAAGCAGCCCATCTGGTCACTGTGGGGACCACTGGGTCACTTCTTCCGGGGGCTCCCGCCAGCACCCAAACAGAACTCCTCCGTCCCTGGCTCTCGGGCACCTGGTAAAGACTTTCTCCAGGAGAGATCACTGTGCAGTGAGTCCTCAGTGAGCGTTCATGCGGCCAGGGGGCTGGAGGGCAATGTGGCCTTGCTCTGGACATCAGAGGTCACCGCCTCCAGACTAGTGAGCAGCGCGCCTTAGCAGTGCCTGCCATAGGCCGTGAGTGCCATTGGACTAGAAGTCCACGCTGGCAACTGCCTGAGGACTTTTTAGAATTGGTTGCGATGTGCACACTGTAATATGATAATCCCCCTTTCTTATGCATGTGGGCATGCACGCATACACACACACACACACACACACACACACACACACAAACTTTCCTGTAGTTGCACTGCAATCTAGGCATCCTTTCCTCTTGGTCCTGGGAATACAGTGGAGAAAAAATGGGCGTGGCCGTGGCTCTTTGGTGGCCTCCAGTGTGGAGGAAAGGGACCAACAGAGAGAAATAGGGAGGGGAGCACATCACATGCTGCTGAGTGGTGCCATTGCTGGGATGCTAGTCAGGTAGGCGTCCAGTGAAGCACGTGGCATAGGCGGCCATGGTCAGGAAGGAGTCACCAGAGGTGAGTGAGGGACCCTCTGGATGGAACAAGCCCCCCCCACCACAGTGAGGGCCCCACAGGGCCACATGCACCCGGCTGTGAATCCATTGGGCACAAACAGAGCAGGGGGTCGCAGCTGGATTTGAAACCCAACTCCTGAGCTGCCCACTGAGTCCCAGCCAGGGACTTGGGCGTCTAAGTCCCTCACACTTCTGTGGGCAGCTCCACCAGAATGAGATCCCAAGCCGAAATGCTTACCAAAGAGGCCAGTGGGACACGAGGGGCACACAGGGAATGGAAGATCACGTGGGCGGCAGGAGATGACACCTGGGTGCTGGCAGCTCCTGGGCCAGTGCAGCAGCAGATCTGAGCAGCAAGCTGACTCCCTCAGCACACCTCCCCCACCCCAGCCCATTCGGGCCTTCCAGAGAAGCTCATGCCAGGGGCAGGGTTAGACGCTCCCTGAAGCTCTGTAGTCTGCCCTTCAGGACACTTCCCCAGAAAACTTCACGCAAATCTCAAGCACAAGGGTAGCAGGGAGTCGTAAGCCCCATCCTGCTCTGGTGACAGCGGCGTTCTGCAGATGCTGGACACTGCCTCCTGCGCCCTCTCCTGCTCTCCTCCTCCCGCTGCCCTGCAGGTGCTCCCCCTTTTGCCTATTGTGCCCCAGCTGTGGGGTTCCAGCTGCACTGTCCATCTCCTCACAGCCCGCAGCGCTGGCATCCTGTCCTGCAACAGAGAGGTCCTCTCTGTGGGACATGGGGTGCATCTTCTTTAATTAGTTGTATAAAGCAGCTGCAGCTTCCTCTGGTCTGACGTGATAGCCCCGGTCACCCTTGCCTGGGCCAGAGGGCAGCGGCTGACCTTGTGCGGACAGCAGGGGCCATTGAACTCCTCTGGCCTCCAAGATGAAAGGCGCAGACAGAGGCTGCACTTCCTCGGACAGCACCAAGCCTCCTCGTGACCCAAGAGCCCCTGCCACTCGCCGGGCACTGAGTGACAAAAGATACAGTGCATGACACTGTCACCTCACCAATGATAGCTGCTGACAATTTGTATAAATAGTGAATGAAAACTATTACGACTTGTATCAAGTAAGAACAGAAGAATAGTTCTTAGAGACATTCAAAACTTTTATTTGTAAGTTCTTCCTAAATGTTTTTTCCCAAATTGGAGTTCTTTCAAAGAAACACCCGAAGTGTCATTTTAAAGTTTTGATAAAGAGAAAGAAATACCAATTGAAGACAACCCAGTCAAAGCTTGTATGTTTAAATTCATGCAGCAAAATGGAGATTAAATCTCTTAAATGTGTTGAAAATATGTCTTGATGACACATGGACAGATGCAAGGAGGTACTGAAGGGAATTTTCATCTATTATAACCTTCTTATTGTGCTGGAAATGCATATTGCATGACTCTAAAGGAAACACATGTGTTCAGATATACTGATATGTGGGCCTTCAAGTCTAGCACAGAAAACCTTTTTGGAAATGATCAACTGTGAAATACTTTAAAGGCCACATAAATGCATGGAAACGATGGCGCTGCACGTGACAGAAGTGAGTCCCGGCTTACGCTTGCTTTAGGACGGCCAACTTTCATTATGATTTCCAAAGTGAAATTTTAGCGTTTACTTAATTCTCTCTCTGCCAGTGCTGGACCCTCAAGTAGATCTATTAAAATTGCCACTCAGACTAAAGCCAGCTGGTGGGCCCTGCTGCTTGCTGGTGGCCCAGGCCCTGTCTGGGTCTGATAGTGAAGTGGGGAGGCTCGTTCTGCACCTGCCTGGGAACAGGGTGGTCCTGGCACCTGCAGTCCCGGGCAGCACGGCCGGTGTCCCCAGCCCTCTGCCCACAGCAGGAGCTGGCAGCTCTTCCCCTGGGGCAACAAGCAAGGTTAGTTAAGCGTCCGTCTTGCACAGCAGCGCTTCAAGAGTGACTCACAAGGGGACAAGTAATGGAACGAAATTATGCAAGTGACTTCTCAGCTTCGGATACGACATTTTGTGAAGTGAAAGAAAACTGTCCGTGAATGACTATAGGAGTGCCATCACGTCGTGTGGTGTCTCGTGTGGCCCTTGGTGCCGCGCAGAGCCCTGGCGTGGGAGAGGAGCTGATGCGCGCGCCGCGCAGAGCGCTCAGTGCGGGCTCCAGGCCCAGCTCGGGGAGCGGCGCTGGCTTCCTCAGCACCCGGCGTGACCTCTCACTCACTCCAGCCTCTGCAAGCACCAGGAGCCACCGAGCCCCAGAAACAGCCCTGGGTCGCGGGCATGGGCGGACGCTGCACTGACCACGCTTCCCCGTGCAGCGGCCCAGCAGAGCCTCGCTCCGCTCTGCAAGCCTCTCAGGTTTCCTTCCTTCCTTTATTTATCTATTTATTTGTTTATTTATTTATTGACTTTTAATAAGAAACAACTATGACACAGTTTCAAAACACGTCAGTAGGACAGCCACAATGATTAATATAGTGCATGTGGTTGTCTTCGCTGTACTTATTCAGAGTGCAGGATGAAGACATGATAATTTGTCTAATCACTGTTGGTACAAGTATTCCTTCTCATTGAACTAACAGAAAGTAGTTGTATACGTAGTCCAATATTCCATAATCGTAGTGGGTTATCCGCAGAACTGGCAATGTTGGAAGCTCTTGATTTAAACCTTTTATAGCTCAGCATATTAATCTGGCTTTGCTTTTTATGCCTCGTGGTTAAGCTTTTCTGCTGGGTGGTTAAGGGCAAGTTAAACCTGTTGCTTCCTGCTGCGGCCCCACCGCACACGCTCTGTGCACAGCTAGCTAGGAGAAGGGGGGTACAGGGCGCTAGGCTCAGATACCTTCATGTACATACAGCCTTCTGACAACCTGGACACTCTTTCCTCCCGGTTTGTCTCTCCTGCATCGCCTTTGCCCTTCCCGTCTCTGCACCGTCCCGTTTTCTACTGCGTTGGCCTTAGAACTCTAATCTACTCGTACTTCCATTCCTCCTGTAAGAGAAACCGTGCACCAACCCACCTTTCCTCTGACCTCCTTCGCTCAACAGCACAGCCTCAAGCCCCACCTACTTTCCTACTGATGACTGAAACTTATTCTTCATCACCGAGGAATACTCGGCTCTGCAACCACACCGTGGGCTACACCCATTCATCTATAGCCAGTTATCTAGACCTTGCAGTTATACGGGGTGTGTGTGTGTGTGTGTGTGTGTGTATGTGGATGCACGTGTGTGTAGCATATTTTACACGTCGTTTCAGAAGAGTACTGGAGCACAGAACTGTTGTTTGAATGTATTTTTGCCAAGTTTTTGTAAACATGCATGCAATTAGACTTGATGTAAGTCGACACGCCAGCACTTTTTATCTTTCTCCATTTCATATTTAAACTGAATTAAGGAAAATTAAATTTTTTACTAATTAAGAATCAAAGCAATATTTTTTGTAAAAAAAATAAACCTTTGATTCTAACGACCAGGCAGCAAATAAAAGAAAGTTCCACCCTAAATCACGACTGAAATTACATCTTAAATATTGGCATGAGTACAATGGCATTATTTTTTCCAAGTAAGATTTAGAGTCTGGAAAGCAGTCAAATGTCTCACAGGCTGTTGCTGTTGAATGTATTTCTGTTCATAATTCCTGATTCTTACAGTGTTGTTTTAAGTAAGCCACTATGTAATATCAGTGAATCTTTACTTTGAAAACTTAAGCAGTACTTTGGAAAAAGCAAGCTTTGTGATCTTATGCACAATCCCAACAGCACAACACACATGGGCTATACAGTTTCTAGTTCTATCAGCTTCTAGACATGCAACTAAAGATGCAGGATTTTGGAGAAATCTGTTGCATGAGCAGATTAGACATGTTTTAAAGTGAGTTCTGGAGTCCAGCAAAATAACAGCCCTTTTGTACCTGTGCAGAACATTTACCTGCTAATCAAAAGTTAGTTCTCAAGTTGGGTGCTGTGCACATCTGTAATTCCAGCACTGGGGAGGCTGAGACGGAGGCTCACCACAAGGTCGTGGCCATACTGCACTACGCTGGGAGCTCAAGGCCAGCCTAAACTGTAGAGTGAGTCTCTATCTCAAAAAAAAGTCAGTTCTCAGGTATTGATAGTTCATTATTACTAAGTAGGATGATACAACCCGTGTGTGACTTGTTAATAACTCAAAAGGTACAATAGAGGGCCAGGGAGATAGCTCTGTGGCACAAGTGCCTGCCTGGCAAGTGCAGTGTTGTGAGCTTGAACCCTGGTCCTGCCCCCCCCAAAAAAATGTACAATGAAAAATCAAAACATCATTTAGAATTAGTCCATTGCAAAGTGAGAGTAAAGGTGCAAGTGCTATTCTAGTGTCAAATCCGTAACACAAAATTGGAGTTGAAACTGCGAATCTGAACTCAGCAAGGTGACAGAGGAGGACACAGGAGCAGGGGCAGGCCTGGCTCCTAACAACTTTGCGGTTCTTGGTGAGGTGACGTTTCTCTTGGTGTCCCTTGGAGACGCAGTCATGATCTAGACTTTGAGGACAGCACCTGGCTCCCAGCCTCAGTACTCTGCAGTCTGTGCTGACTGAGAAATTGTCACTTAGATTCACCAAGTGTGCCCTGGTTGCTTTCACATTTGGTCCTTCTTAAGCAGTGTCTTCAATGGGGGGATGGGGGTGGTCAGGGACATTGAGAAATCCCGTTGTGGCAGCATCATGTACCTCGTAACTGGATCACTCAGTACCTGGCGTGAGGTAAATGCTGGGGTCCTGGATGGTCTGTGCACCAGTCCTGTCGTCTACTTAGCAGGACAGAGTTCAGCGATTTCCTTTGGTTTTTGCTATAGGATCAACACGAGGAAGAAATGTAGTTCTGAGCCAAGCTATGACTACCTGCCCTAAATTTATTTCCGAAATGTGGTACAATATTATAACTAATTATCAATAGTTGAAAGAATAGAATTTAATGTATTAAAATGATCCAAAGAAATATTACTCTAAACTGGAGATAAAAAAAAAAAAAGTGAAGGATTAAACCTATTTATCTGATTGTGAATACGTGTTT
>PVKN010026076.1:0-13923 GCA_004027915.1 Capromys pilorides
AAAAAAAAAAAAAGTGATGAGAGAACCTTATAGTTTCTCCTCCCCTTCTAATACTTTCCTGAAAATGCTTGATGCCTGTCACCTCTGAGTTGCAGCCCCTGGATAGCCCACATCACTGGGCAGCACCCATAACTATGGCTAGTGGTTCCTAGCATTTAGCTGGGATGACAGGACCCAGCTTCTCAAGGTCACCTGGGCTGCTCCTTGCTCCTGGCCAGGTCAGCTCTGCTTGCTGGCACTGAGAATGGCAGGGGTGCTGGTGAAGAGTGCAGGCTGTGGGTGCGGATCCAGCACCCATGGAAGATGGCAGGAATACTGTCTACTTCACAGGTTGCCGTGTGGAGGGTAAAAAATAACAGTCTTAGGCATTCCCAACAGGACCTGACTTGCAGAAGTCCTCAGCAGATGTGAACTGCTGTTACCCTAGACCCGTGCAAGCCTTCTTTTTAGAGACAGCATCCATCCATCTATCAGTTGCCGCTGTACAGAGCCTGCCAAATCTCAGGACCCCTCATGTGTTCATCCCCACACACCAGGGTTCAAAATAGTCTTGGACCCAGCCAACGAGCCTAGCTTTTTCGGGACAGCTCTGCCATAGATTATGCCCCACTCCCTGGGTTCTTCTCTTGGGATTTTCTGCCTCTGAAGAGGAATATGAACATTTCCTTTCTCACCTTTGATTTCTGAAAGTGTTTTCCCTCTAACAGGTTGAGTACTCCTTACCCAAAATGGTTTGGACCTGGGGCCAGTGAGATAGCTCAGCAGTCTAAAGCACCTGCTCAGGCAAGCTTAGGCAACCACAGGGACCCCAGTTTGATCCCTGGCACCATCTGCTGGGCCAGCCCCACCCCCAGGGCAGGCTGAGCCGGTCATAGCATAGAGTTAAAAAAAAATTTGTTCAGACCAGAAATATTTCAGATTTTGGAATATTTGCTTAGATTTTTGGGATAGCTACATAAATTTAACATCTCAGATTTTAAGCTTTTAGTGTAAGGATTCTAAGCCAATGAGCCTGTATTGGGTCATTTATCTCTACCCCAGCTCTATGAGTTGGTTGTTACTGTGCCTATATTCTGGATGGTAGAACTGAGGTATCTGATATGCCCAGAGGTACCCCACAGTGCCAGAGTTGGGGATAGTTATATCTGAGTTTTTCCTAGTTGGGCCAATGGGTATGAAGTTAATAGTCACCCACCGCATCCCACCTCCTGGGAAACCAGTAGCTGGCTGGACAGGATGACACTCTCGGCAGCCAATCAGACTACTTGACTGGATTGGAACACAGTGAGAAGATATAAGTCTGGTCAGCCAAGGCCTGGACTCCCCACTTCCTGCCTGTTTTCTCAGCCACTTTTGCCACTCCCTAGAGAAGGTGGGAGAGAGGGGATTATACTGCTTGGCATTTAAAGCAGCCTGTTGCAGGGCTGCACAGCCATCAGGCCCTTTATATACAACTGTTATGGTTTATGTCTAGTTGTCTCCCAAAGCCTCATGCAATCATGGGGCGGGGACTTCTAGAGTTTGAGACTTGACTCATGATTCACTGGGATTATGTGTTTTAATATTGATGGGACTATGGGTCTGAGTACTGCTGGGATTATGGGTGTAGCCTGAGGAGGATAGGCTGAGGCAGAGAGCCTGAATGTAATATAAAAAGAGACAGAGAGATAGACTCACGCTGTTGCTCTCTGCTGCCCTGGTTGGTCGCGATTGTTGCTGTTCCGCTGCCATGAACTGGATGCTCTCTGCCCTGTTCCTCTCAGCCTTGGGCCAACCAAATATGAACTGAAACCTTCAGTAACTGTGAGCTAAGTAAACCTTTCCTTCCTTCATTTTGGGTGTCAGGTATTTGTCCCAGCCATAAGTAAAGAGTAACTAAGACAACAACCACAACCTGCTGCCAGGCAGGTCAGCCAGCTGTGTGCCGTCCCTGGTGCCTAGTGCCCTGTGTCACCCAGGGCTTCCACTGCATCTGCTGGCCAGCAGATGAGGTGGTGTGAGTGGTGCCAGGACAGAGGTGGCGCAGAGGGAGGTTCCCAGACTCAGCTGCCGTTGATGAGCTGGAGTGGGGGTGAGGAAAAACGTGCTGCACCAAAACACACTGCACCCTCGTGGTCTCTGAATGGGGAAGGGGCTGGGGGCATTTCCCACCCGAGTGCCACACCTGGCAACGGAACACGTTTCTGAGCAGAAGGGAGGATGATTCACATACCCCTCTGATGGGACTGCACCCGCCCTCCACATCCGGCGTGCCAGCGTGTTCTGGAAACTGTGTGGGGCAAAAGCTTCTCCCACAGGGAGGAGACGTCCAACCCGAGGAGTGTCAGAGGGAATGAGGTGGAAAAGATGGAAATGCCTTGTAAAAAGGGCTGGAGGTGAGACCCCAGCTTGAGGCTGGTGTGTAGGCCGCTCTGGGCAGAGCCGAGGGGCGCTGTGAACATGGAGACAGAATGACTCCAAGGTCATCCTTGGGGCGTCGGGGTCTGGAGGTGTGGTCACAGAGGTAAAAGCAGAGCCAGGGTTGGTGTTTGAGAAAGAAATTGAGGATGACATAGGGGTCGAGTCCTGTGGGCAGTGGCTGTCCAGGACCTGTTACAAGGGGCCAGGTTGAAAGTTAAGAGGCCACTCAGATGTCCAGCCACAGGGATGCACATTGGTTTTTACTTCTATATGTTGTAGGTATGCGTTTAGAAGTCTAATAGCACAGCTTGGCTCTGCTCCACCTGTTCTTGCCCTGGAAAAGTCTCCTTCAGTGTCTGGCGCTCATCAGACCCTGGGTCACACGCTCACAAATCTATAGCTTTCAACCTTAGGGTGCGCTTTCTCATTGCAGAGCGTAAAACTGCGCAGGCGCAGCCCTCCCCCCCAATCTCCCCATCTCCCCGCGCATGCGCACCTACGCCGCTCTGGGCGCTCCCTACCATTGCACCCGACGTAATCGTGTCCCTCCTTTTAGCTGAAACAGCAGTTAGCATGGATAGTATAATTATATTTCCTCTTCTGTTTTCCCTAGAATTAATAAACTCTTTTTTGTTTGCTTACTGTCCTTTGAAACTGTTGCTTATTCATCTTTATTCTGGAATAACTAAATACTTCTTCTTAGTAGGTTAAGAGTGTATTGATGTAAAAAAAGAAAATGGTTTGTATTTTTCTTGGCTGTATTGTCTCTGGAGGGCCCGTCCTCCTGCCCTAATCTATGTCAGTGGGACTGTGACTTGCTTGAAGGCTAGGCCGCAAAAGCTCGATGTAGTGTGCGAGTGGGGAAAGAAAAGAGTCCCTCTGGGAATTTCTTTGCCTTTCTTCTGTATTGCATGCCCTGTGTCAAGAGTCATATGTTTTTGTCTTTGTTAGTTTGTATTCTCATTTTTGCTAGAGTACACTCTTCAGTAATTTCCAGGAAAGGGGTTCATGGGAAATTGTTTTTTCACTTTTCTAAAAACTATGGTTATTCTACACTGTATTTATTAATAGTTTGGGTATAGAAGTCTGAAATAGAAATCATTTTCCTCATAATGTAAAATTATTTCCTCCTCTGTGTTTCAGTACATAATGTTGCTATTAAGAATTTTGATGTTATGTTTTTAAATCATTTATTTATTTATTTATTTATTTAGTTGGTACAGGGTCTCACTATGCAGCTCAGACTCCTAGTAATCTTCCTGTCTCAGCCTCCCCAGTGCTGGGGTTACAGGTGTGTGCCACCACGCTCAGTCTTGGTGGCCAGCACAGTGCTCCCAGGGATCCAGTGCCCGCACTGCATGCAGTCCAGAGGATCGATCCTGTGTCCTTGCGCTTGCCAGGCAGGCACTCAGACCACTGAGCTATCTCCCCAAGCCTTTGATGTCATTTGTCTCCTGATCATTCCTATGTGCCCTTTTGTTTTTATCTCTGAAAGTCTTTGGGATGTTTTCTCACATATTCAGTGCTTCAGGATGCCATGGTGTTGTGCCTCTGTGTGGTTCAAGCTCATAAGCCCAAGGTGATCTCTTTCAATGAAGAAATAGGGCTTTAAATGTTATTTTGTGGATCATCCCTCCATTAGTTGAGTTCTGGGTCTTCTGAACTGTTCTTCAGATTTTCTTTCTTTTCTCCTCCATTTTCATCTGTGACTTTTGTTCTACTTCAGAGTTTATTTTCTAAGTAATCTGTTGAAGTTTTCCTTTTGGCTGGGACCTTCTTCCTCTTGGCGTGTCCTCTTTCAAGGAGAATATCCAGCTCACTCATGGAGTTAGGGACCCTCACTTGCCTGGCACCCTGGAGCTTCTCCGCCAGTGGAAGTGAGCTGTAGTCCTCTCTTCACATGTAAGACCAAGTTCACACTTAGCTGCCTGCTTATGCCCCATGTATGTTTGGAGCAGGTAGAGTGGGGGCTGCTTGTTAACCAGTGGCTTCATTTGGGGTGACTGGGTGAAGACCTGGCTGGTCCTCTGAGGGAGCCCCAACCTGTCACTGTTTGGGTTTTCTCCTGCACAGATCCTGCTAGATTCTTGGTCTTCCAGGGGTTCAGTGGTTGCCGTGCCTGGTGGGGGTGGGAGGGTGGCAAGTCGCAGAGGTATACTTACTTACCTCTCTGTGTGCGGGGCTGCTCCACCTCCCAGCCTAAAGTCCAGATCCCACCAAGCCCAGCCCCTCCAGAGGGAACCTTCTGTCTTCTGCAAGGGTTGAGGAGGAACTGGAGATTCCACCTCCTCTTTATAAAGACTTCCAGCCAGGCTTCCCACTGTCAGCCCTGCCCTGTCTCCATGTCTTGGGCCTTTCCAAACTGCTCAGGGTAGGCCTTAGCCGCAGGCGCAGCCTCAGCCTCCGTGTCCCTGCAGGTTATTAGCCCATCTGTTTCTACCTTCTAGAATTTTGTTGATGTCTCTCATCCGCTGGTGTCTCTTCTCCTGTTCTTTTTGCCCTTGTGGATTTATGCATTTTTAATTCCCTTGTTATCATTTTGTTGAAAGGTTTGGACAACCCAGAAAGAAAGGGTTGTGTTCAGTCTGCTGTGTTTACTGGAAAGTTCCTATTTATTTATTTATTTATTTATTTATTTTGTGGGACTGTGGTTCAAACTCACAACCTTGCACTTGCCAGGTAGGCACTTGTGCCATGGAACTAGCTCCCTGCCCCCCCCCCATTCTTTTAAAACATTTATGGAACACCCTCTATGGACAAGTGACCATGCTAGGAGGGAAGAGGGGGCCAGAGAAAGGAACAGACAGGAAGGGAAGGGTGAAGAGTGGGCTGCGAGGTGGTGGCAGGGGGCGTCCTCTCGTAGGTCAGATTGGCCCCATCAGGAGTCAGGTGGGCCCTGGGTGAGCATTTGGACAAATGTGTCCTAGTGGTTGTGAAAATCACTGCAAAAGGGAAGGGACTTGGGGTGGAAAAAAGCCGAGCTGCTGCAGTGGAGGCCCCACAGCTGGGGCAGCCAGCCCGCCAGGCTTCCCGCAGAGTGGACTGCAGCCCTTTGGGGCTTCTGCCCACTGGTCTGGCACCTCTGCCAGGCATCCTACAGGGGCTCTGAGAGCCAACCTGGCATCTTTTAGGGCTCAGCCTATCATCTGAAAGAGCAGAGGTTTAAAGAAGACATGCTGTGAAATCGTCTGTCCCCTTCTTTTGGAACATATCTGTGCCCACAAGGGACTGTCACACAGAAGTGTGTCCTGCGTTGGGTCAGAGTGGGGCCCGAGGCTGCCATCTTGGCCCCGGAGGACTTCCTCTCATCCTTGCAGCGTTCTCCACACGGACACTGCCCTCTGCTCCCCAGGGGTGCCTGCACATGCCTTCTTAGCTCTTCCAGACAGAAACACTGCCCACATCTTCTGTAGGCGCATCTTCACCTCCTGTGCAGCTCCCCACAGCTGGAATGCCATAGAACCTCCGGCTGACAACGGCCAAGGCACCGTGGCCCTCAGAGTTGCCGTGAAGAGGCATCTGTCTGGCATTCAGCCAAGTGCAAATGTGTGTTCCCCTCCTGCCACAGGAGGACTTGCTTGGAAAGTTCTGGTTTCTGCTCTTCCTTTTATAAGAACCCATGCCCATATTCTCAGTGAAAGTGGGCAATTTTGAGATCCCCCTTCCTTCCAAAATTACTTCTGAGCTAAAGGTCCTAGCAACTCTGGCTTCCTTAATCCACACAACTCAAGAGTCCCCTGGTCAGCTGGGGCCCCCGAGGCCTAGGGTCAGGGAGGTAGACTGAATATGAGCACAATGTCACCATTTACAAGCTTTGTGACTTTTGACAAGTTGCTTGACTCTGAGTTTCTAGTTCCCCCATCTGGGAATAAGAAGCAATGAGTTAAGGTTTGTAAAAACCTGCTGTCCAGAACCGGAGGAGGTGGGAGGAGCGGCACCCATGGGCGTCCCCTCCCCCCTTCAACCTGCCTTGGGAACAGCTGCCAGCCTCTGAGCAGCACACCGGAGTGTCTGTTCCCAGTACTGATCCAGTGAGGTGCCTGCACCTTGTCAGAACTCCATCTGTCAGGAATTTATTACTAATGCATTTTATAACAGGCTCTATAATAAGATATTAAAGACTGTGGCCACATCTAGCAAGCATTTCATAAATATTAATAACGCCTTTAGAGATAGCACCTATGGCAGAGACGCTACGGGGTTTAGCCGGGTTTGGTCAAGGGTACAGAATTAATTTAACTGGGAGGGTCCACCGTGAATGTGACAGGATGTGCTGTCGCCTTTCTCTGCCTGCCTGCCTGCCTCTCCTCGGTGCTTGATTTTGGCACTTCTTTCCCTCGGTTCACAACTTGCCCTCTCTGACGTCTCTTCTTCCCCTGTCTCTTAGCTCCTGCCGGCCAGCACCCAGCCCAGCGTCAGTCTCTCTCTCCTCCCTCATTTGTCCTTTCGCCCTTCCCAGCCCACTTGTCCTAGCCCCCTCTGTTCTTCCCCTCCCTCTCCCCGCCACCCCACTCCCTCCTCCTTCCCTGACCGCGCAGTCCCCTGCTCTGTGTTCTCTCTTCCTCCGGGCACCTCGTGTCCGCATCCCGTTCCAGTGAGCACCCTGAGCCTCCTCTGGAGGAGCCCAGAGTGTAATGTGACTCACACTGCTCGGGAGAAGTGAGCTATTTATCATTATTATTAACGAACAAGATCCCTTGCACGGCAGAACTTTCCCAGAGTCTATTCCCTTGTCACCCCAAGGAGCAGCAGAAAGATTTATTTGTCTCTGAATAGCACAGGGCGGCCCATTTACAGCGGGTCCATCAGGGGTGATGGGGAGCTTAAGTGGGAAATGGGAGAGGCAGGGGCACTGGCCACCGCTGAGGGGGACAGGTCTGCAGGTGTGAAGGCCTGGAAGGGGTCGGTGTCCGCCCACCCATCTCTCCAAGCTGACAGAGTCCAGGCTGTCCCCTGCCCACCCTGCCACCACCCCATTGCCATGCTGACCATCACCAGTGGCCCACATGGATCTGCGTGTTAAAGAGTACCTGGGGTCCCTTAATAGGAAGAGGCAACCACTTCCGCTTCCACCCAGGCTCTTTTCTTCTTCCCGTGAACTGCTTTCCCAGGCTCCTCTTTGGCAGGCACTGTCCTCATCAGCAGGAATGGTAGCCTGTAGCTTTCTTTCTGTGGCCCAGCTGGGGTGTCAAAGGGGCAGAATCCTGGCAGAAGGGTTGAGGGAGCCTGGGGCAGAGCTGCTTTAATGAGGAAGGCTTACCCAAGAGTCAGGTATGTTGTGGGGGTGTCATGTGGGAGCCAGGAGCTGTGACCCCTGAAAGGCAGAGTATAACAGAGCTGCACATAGGAAGGCCAGCATAGGTTGTGTCACCCGGGACACCAAGGACAGAAAAGGAAGTCTGAGAGCAGGGCCTCCTTTCACCCCCTTGCCCTCTCTGTGCCATTCCTCTGGCTGAAAAACAACTATCTTTGCCTGCTCACAGCTTTTCTCAGACTGTCGTGGTGCCCACTCCAACTCTAACTGGATACCAGAGATCTTTCAGATTCCCACAGCAAGTGTGGGTTTAATTTGCAAAGCCCCATCCAATTGTCCCGCTCTGGGTCAGGTGATAACCTCTGGACCAATTGGATGTGTCCTGGGTTTGAGGTTGCTTGGTAGGAACGTGGCTGCCTAAATCCATTCCATGAGCGGAGTTTCCTGTAGAAAGAGCAGCTTTACTTAGAGCGGGTGGGGTGGGGTGAAAAGAGCCTCTCAGGAATCAAGGCACCTGATTTCCAGTCACAGCTGTACTAGGAACCACCCGTGTGGCCTGGAGCAGGACACATACCCTCTGTGGGCTCACGTTTGCCATCTGTAAAATGGGGAAATTGGACGTGCTCATCTTCCAACTTCCAGGTGCCTCTCTGCCTCCCTTAGACACACCCGCCCCTTCTCACACTAAAGACCCAACGAGGGTCTCGAGGCCCTACCACTTCCTTTGCCAGGCTGCAGCAGCCAGGCATTAGTCAAAGATGTTTCCTTTCTGAATTTTCGTTTGTTTTGTTTCATTTTGTTAGAGAGAGGGTCTTTCTATGCAGCCCAGGTTCCTTCTTTTTCACAGGCATGCACCACTATGCCCTGCTTCTTTTTGAATTTTACAGGCCAAATTGTTCAAGTTTATGGTGGAGAGATTGACTGGCTGTTTACACTATATCTAATGTCCTTCCCTTTTAAATGGGACTCACCTCACCTGTTAGGATATTTTATTTCTGGAATAATTGTCATGACTTTATCTGTTCAGTCCTGCCACATACCTGACCCAGCAAGAAGCGTTACTTTTTTTAATGCTTTATCTTATATGATTCCTTCTCACAGAACCCTCGGAGGTAGCGCTGTCAGTAGCTCCATTTTGCAGATGAGGAAACTCAGGCCAAAAGAGGTTTTATAACATAAGTCAGGTCTCCCAGCAGAAAGGTCTAGATTCAAAGTTGGGATCAGACTCAGAGTTCGTACTCCTGGAACCAGTGTGTGCTGCCCATAGGGTGCCTGGAAACCCAGCTGCACCTGGCCCAGTGGAAATACTGCTCACGTGGAGGCTGCACATCTGTGTGCACATCTGTGCGTTCCCATGGAGAGCAGCTGGTACGTGTGTGCCGAGGAGTTGTGCCCACTTTGTAACTTCTGCTATGGAGCAGAGTGCACAGGACCGAAACGCAGGAAGCCAACATTCATTCCTCTCTGATAGTTTGATGGTTTGCCCCTCTAAAGTGCACGCACGGCTCTTTGCCAGGGCTGTTTAAAACTTCTAAGTTATGCAGAAATTAAATGTGTTTGCACCACAGGGCATGAGGTATAATCCAGGAAGGTCAGGCGGGGAATTCTTTTTCCCCTGACTTCTGGGCCTTGCTCTTAAATCCTCTGATCTGATGCTCAAAGAGCCTTCTCCCTGGACCATGAGGTGCAGACGAGTGAAATGTCCTCGGCTCCCTGAAGCAGAGGCTGGAGAGCTGACATCTCACAGGGGCTGTTGAGGGCTGGCCCTGACACTCATGTGTGGGCCAGTGGGGATAGGCAGAGAGAACCATGATCCCAGTACCGTCTTTTGGAAGCCAATGCCGTCATGGCAGGCAGCAGGGCAAGGCCTGGGAAGCTGGGGCTCCTGGGCTCTGCACTGTGTTCACAAATGTCTGCGTCTGTTGGGGTCCCAGCAGGGAAGCATTATGTCCAGTGGTTCCAGTAACAACATGGCTGTGAATAGCCAGCATAGGAAGAGGCAGCTTGTTGGCCAGCTTTCCATGGCTATGGCAAAAAGCCCAAAACGTCAACTTGCAAGATAGATCTTGGTTCATGGTGTCAAAGAGTTTTGTGGTGCATGGCTGGTGGCTCTGTTTCTTTGGGCCTGTGGCAGTACAAGGTGTCATGGTGGGAGCCATGGCGCAACACACCTGGTCATGGCAGCCAGAAAGCAGAATGGAGAGGACATGAGCGGGTTCCCAGTTGCCCTGCAAGAGAAAGCCCTGACCACCTCGCTGCCTTCCTGAGGCCCTAATTGCTCCTCAGGCCTACTGAGCAGGCCCCTAACACATGGCTCATAGAGGATATGTAAGACCCAAACCATAACAAGTGGGCAGAGGTAGGAGAAAGTATGGGATACTGAGGCATAGATGGATTAGCAGGCAAAGGAAGCCGTCACTGCCCTCAGGACTGAAGGGAAGAAGAGGAAATGATGCCAGCCAGAAAGCCACACCCCAGCCTTGCCCTCTGACCCCTCCCAGCACCTCCCATGAGCACAACTCAGCTGGAAGCCAGCAAGGCAGGACCACATGGATCCAGGAGGCAGAGATTGAGAGATCAACCCAAAGACATGGCATGGTGTGCTGAGGGCCGAAACCCTTGTCTGCTCTGCCTCTGGCCAGACTGCTGTCTTCTGAAGGGAGAGAGCATGTTTTTCGAGCAGCCAGGCTGGGCAGGCAGACCTAACAAAGGAAAAGTGACTTCTTGGGGCCCAGAGGTTGGGGGAGAAGGGGGGCTGATGGATTCAAGACCTGCAGATCGATCTGTGCCTCCGGGAAGTAGAGTGTTAGAGAGCCTCACAGCCAGGGCATGCAGCGGTGCTCCATGCAGAGGGCACTGAGGAGTCTGGTGAGCAGGACAGCCCCCCCCCCCCCCACTGTCTGCTCCACGCTCCCAGCGCACAGGGTGACGGGGGACCAGCAGGCTGCAGGCCACGCCATTCAGCCCAGCTCCTGCCTCCTGGGCAGAGACCAGCAAGCTCAGGGAGGCACTGGGGCAGCTCAAGCTGGGCTCCCTGCAAGCCCTTTCCAGCCTCAACACTGGCTACTTGGAGTCATTTCCCAAAGGCAGAAAACACTCAGGCATGGCAGGGGGCACCAGTGGCAGCTGAGAGAGCAAGCAGAGACTTCCATGCCAGCAGTGTGACTCAGAGTCTCAAGGAGGAGTAGGGAAAGAGCAGGTGCCAGATTTAGAGAGCCCTTCATGAGCTTAAGGCCACACACTCAGAGCTAGCTGCAGTTGAGCTCCACCTCTACCTAGCTTTGTCACTCTGAGCAAGTTACTTACCCTGTGCCAACTTTTTCTTTTTGTTCTGTAGCAGTGACTGAACCCAGGGCCTTCTCACTGAGCTGTATCCTCACCCTCTTTTTAATCATGAGACAGTCTTGCTAAGTTGCCCAGGTGCTGCACTCAAACCAGGGCCCTCCTGCCTCAGCCTCTCAAGTAGCACTGGGATTGCAAACATGCGTCGTCTCCCCTGGCTCAACTTCCTTTTCTGGGGAAGGAGGACAGCTGCCGCCCAGAAAGCTGCTCGTTATGGAACTGGAGGGTGCAGTCCATACACGGCACGCAGGGTGTGGCACCCAGTGACTGTCACTTTCGTCTGTGTGATGAGTCTTACTGGGTTGCAAGCATCCCTTTCCTTGAATGTGTCTGCAGCTTCCTAGATTATACGTAAATGTGCTCTGCCAACGTGAGCAGGCTCCGCATCCGCGCCCGGCCCTGCGCTGTAAAGTTGAGACAGGAAGGCTGGACAGGGAATGCGGACAGATGCTCAGCATCTGTGAGCTAAGAGCCCGCAGAGATCGGTGTGTGCTCCTGAAGGTGTTTGCTGAGCACCTGGCATGTGCCAGGCAGGGTGAGAGCCCTGTGGCCTCCACAGGGTGCTAGGCCCTGAGAGAAAGCGGGCATTGGCCGGTGGGAACTCTGGGGTCAGAGCTACCCAGTGCCCTGGGACACTGGGTGGCAGAGGTGGGAACTCAGGGCACTGACCTGTCTGAATGGTCTGGAAACCTCTTTGAGGATGTGGCCTTTAACCATGGACACTCCAAGTCAGGGGACAGGGTCTGTGCCCACTGTGGGGGAGGAGCAGTCACAGGAGGCTCTGGGGGCATGGGGACATGTGAGCCTCAGAGGGATCCTCCAGGGAGGCAGATGCAAAGGCCCAGGGACAGCAAGTGGTTGCCCCTCCTGGCAAAGCCAGGCAGCCCCTGTGGTACCCACCAGGGCCCCCACCAGGCTCCTGGGGCACACACCTCCCAGCCCTGCCCTTGAAACCTCCCTGACATGAGAGTCCCAGCTGGGCTCCGCATACCCTGGGCCTGAGGCTTGGGCAGTCAAGGGGCACTAGATGAGGAAGCGAAATGGCCAAGAAATGGGTTTGGGGACCGAAAGGTCCCTCATCCAGGTCTCCAGGATGAGCAGATCATCTGTGGAATCAGTGCTCTTACAGCCACCAGGAGGCCATCAAAGGAGGGAGAAAAAATAGCTACTGCATTTTAAATTGCTCTGAACCCTCTTGGAATGAAAATGACAGAGCCCTGGGTCTGGTTGGCTGGAGGGGTGCAGTTAATGGGCTTCGGGGGACCGTTGTGGTGCAGGCAGCTGCTCCGGCTCCCGCTCACCCTTTCATTTGCTTTGCTTTCACCCAGAACACGCCCGTGGGGACGCCCATCTTCATTGTGAATGCCACAGACCCTGACCTGGGCGCGGGCGGCAGCGTCCTCTACTCCTTCCAGCCCCCCTCCCAGTTCTTTGCCATCGACAGTGCCCGCGGCATCGTCACGGTGACCAGGGAGCTGGACTACGAGACCACGCAGGCCTACCAGCTCACCGTCAATGCCACGGTGAGTCACGCCCGGGGCCCAGGACCCCATGCCCACCTCTTCCAGCCACAGCACGAGAGGAGCCACAGTGACGGCTACTGTCAGAGTCCACCTTGTGTCCCTGGCACTGTGTTGTGTTCACACAGACTGTCACCATTCAACCTCAGACAACCCCACATCATGAGCTTTAGTAAGATGCCCCTTCTCCAGAGGAGGACACAGGGCGCTGCAGACTTGGCCCTCAGACAGTCCCCTGGTCCAAAGGAACACTGTTACCTCCTTGTGATATGCACATGGCAGGATGTCCTCTTTCCCCATGACACAGAACAGAGGTGTCAGCCAAGCTGTGTGCTGACAGCTTGTAGCAGCCAGAAGGGTCCAGGCATCCTGGCCACAATGTCCAATGTATAATGGACAATGGTGATGGTCCTAGAGCAGGGGCAACCATCTGTGCCTAGCACCCTGCCAGCCTCTGAAGCCTCGTGGAGAGTTGGTCCAGGCCAGGAGAGGTGCCGTCCGTCAGTCCATTTTGCAGATGACACCATTGAGGACCACATAGCTGATAAGGAGAGAAGGGAGCAAGAACCCTAACCCATGTTGTCTGACTCCCAGTCCCATGCCGGGAGCCCAGACTCCAGAACATGCAGCTGGGCCTTGGCCACCAGATGTTTTCAGGCCCTGAGCGATGGGCAAGCCACTGCCCTCTTCCCTCCTCCTGCTGCTGCCGTGGGACACAGCTGGCACCAGCAGGTCAAGAGTCTGGTCTATCCTGTCCTGCCCCTTTTTTTGCAAGACTCAGGCTAAAAGCAAACCAAACCACAGGAAACCCCTTGTAGCCCGGGGTTTCATTGCCCTGCCCCCAGCACCCTCTCCAGCTCCATGGAGCTATAGCAGAGGCTGCCTGTGACATGCAGACTTTGTGGCAGCTCACAGAGCCCAATCCTGGGCACTGGGTCTGGACCCACTAAGGATCTGGTTTTGAAATATGGAGTTCCCCAGGCATGGCCAGAACACTAGATGCCCGAGAGCAGGAACTACAAACTTCTCCCCTGACCCTGGCCCACGGTCCCTAGGGAAGTCCCTGCAGAGAACATGCTCCCTTCCTCTCCCTCAGTGACCCCCAGGAACTGTGTGCTGCTGTTCATGAAGTTGGCTTCTGGGATAGCACCTGCCTTCTGTGCACCCACACACAGCCTTCTACGTGCCCCTCACTGCCCCTTCACCATGGGGCGTGGGGTTCTGTGTGCCCACACCTGGCCTCAGAACACGCAGCTGCTTGCCCTCTTTCTCCACGAGCCAGTTGCCTATGGATAATTTCCATCCACCATACAAATGACTCTGGGATGTGGGAATAGGCCAGAGCCAAGCACAGGCAGGAATGTGGGTGGCCAGGCCATCAAGAGGCCTGTGCTCAAGCTGGGATGA